>PVHY01006995.1:0-60880 GCA_004024945.1 Uropsilus gracilis | reverse complement strand
TTTGACAATATGGGTTATCCTATATCTAAGAAATTAAAAAATATTTATGATTAAGAAGATGAAATTTTCTGATCAATAATATGGTTCCAAATGACCAGCTACAGTGAGTTAAGCCACAGAAAATTCTAGTTAAAGTGCAGATATCTTCATGATATGCAAACATTTCTAGGACACTTCTGACTATATGATAACGATAACAATAACCCCTTTCTGACCAATTCCATAGGATATACAAGTATCTTGAAAATAAAATATCAATATGCACATTTATAGATAAAAAAACAAAGGCCAACATTCATACAACTGAAACCAAAGTTTCCAATATGGCCATGTCTCATCAAATAATCTTTGTATGTTATACAGCATTTCCCAATTTAAGGGCATAGATTGATGCCATGTCTTAGCATTAGTATTAGTTACAAATAGATTCAATCAGCTGGTAGGTACTAACTTGCCATGCACACTTTAAATTTAAAAAATGAAACATAGATTAACTAGTTTGAAGGTGGAGTTAGGCAAACCTTTAAAGGTCGGTTTTAAAGAGTAAATCAAATTTGAAGAAAAGTAAGGGAAGTCATGTGATATAAAGAACACATACAGTCAAAAGGGAATGGTGAACCAGTACTGCTTTTTGAAAATGAGTAAAAGATAAGAATATCTCTGAGTATAAAATGCTGACAAGAGGGCCGCCTCCGGTAGGACACTGCTCTGTAGCACAGGTTGGCAAAGCAAGGCCCGAGGCTGTATCCTTTCTATGACCTGTTTTGTGTTGGTCTGTGAGTTGAGAATTATTTTTAAATTTTCAAAGGCTGTTACAACATCAAGGAACAGAGATGGTCTGTGTCTGCAATATCTAAAATATTTATTGTCTGGCCTTTTACAGAAAGAGCTTGCCAAATCCTGCAAGCCTTATGAGAGTAAAGGCAATAAGGTGATGAATCAGGGAATGGAACAAAAGGCTTATGGGTTTTCTGCAAAGTCCAAGGATTGGAACTATCAGAGCAGGGATAGAGTTCAGTAAGTAATGAGTTGGGTCAACTAGAAACAGATATGATGATTATTATGAGGGAGGTACTTATAATTTATCACTAGGTGATATGAGAGTTTATATATCAAAGAGAACCCAGGATTCACACTTGGCTTACAGGTAATTAAGAAATATTAAAGCACGTTATTTCCAGAAGAAATAGAAGTTCATAATGGATAGCGTAGTAAGTAATAAGACAGGATGTTAGATGTCTGGAAGGGACATATGAACAGATACAGATATGCAGATATGCAGAGATCAGACTGAAAAAGCATCATCAGTCATTCCAGAAAAGAAGCCAAGTCACTGTGAAAAGTTTAAGAAAATAATTGTAACCTGTATAGATTAGTAAAGGAAAGCAATATGTCTGATCTCATAGAAACTAGGAGGCTAAGAAATTTAATTTAGTCTTCTCCCTTCCCCTCACCCACACATTCTGAGAGTTAATTGCTGGTATAATAGAATAGGGGTGTATACTATAATAGCTTCTTAAAAATAGTTGGATCATCCTTTATTAAGATCATTTAAAATTATCTCAAAGATGTTCTTTCACATATCCTAATAAAATCCCCACCTTTGGAGTCATACTTTTTTGTGAGATGAAAAAAGAAAGAAAAGGGGTTTTTATTTAGGCAATATCTTATACAATGAGACCTTTCCTTATAGCAGCTGAGCCAAGGAACTCTTCATCTTTTAAACTATTCTCAAAGTTATGACCCTGACATCTTTCACATGAATATCTTAAAACATAGAAAAAAACTACTTTAAGATGGTCATATATTTGTCCACTTATCTGCGTACTTCTATGGCTCTGATTCATATTAAAATATATTTTTCTGTGAATAGACAACTTTAAGATGTACCAAATCCATTTTATGGAGTTTTTCACCTACTTTTTCATCCACTTTTCATCTATTTTTCCTAATGTAAAAGCTAGTAAGTACATGCAAAATAATATAAAAATCAATAGTTTAAATCCCCAATGCACATTATATATTTCTTCGTCAATAATGAGTACAATTTGTGATGTGTGTATAACATTTTTGCTGTTTGTAGGACAATTTCTTATACAGTTTGTATAGGAATATGTGACATTAAATCAGCTAACCACATGTTTTGGGAATAGCCTTTCAAATAATAAAATATCAAAAGTTTCTAATTTTTACTCTACCTAAAATGCAAACATTTGAATTACCCAGGAGTAATAAAAAAAGCTACTGTATAATTGCTTTAAATTATTTCTGTCAAACATATGCTTAAGGTGAGTTAATCATTCATGTATTTTTAAATTTTACTCTGAAATAAGAATGTTACCTAAAATTTTAACAAAAGGCTTATTTTTTCAAAAGTCAAACTGGAATTTTAAACCAAGAATATTATCACATTGTTTACAAAATATCATTCATATAATTTAGCATTGTACTATAGAGGCAATTGATTTACAGTTTTTTTAATTTTTAATTATTTTATTTCTAGCATTTTTATGTTAATTAGATATTTTCAAGGTTTGCTATTTATAAGCACTTTATTTAGATCATTCAAAAATTTAGATGACATGACTATAATTTTGTTGTTAGCTTTAATGCATTTATAATTTGTAAGACTTAGTAACATGATAGTCTGTAGCTCCCTTACCATATATATATATACACATATATATGGAATATAGAGTCTCTTGAGAGTAATTTTCAACATGTGTTTCTGAGAAAATTCAGTTGAAACAATTTACTAAAAGGAATCTTTGTCAAGATTGGCTCGGTGGCACGCGCCTTTAATCTCAGCCTAGCAAGGGAGGCCGAGACTAGGAATCATTTGAGTTTGCGGGTTCAAGACCCACCTGGGACAATGTAGTGAGACCTAGTCTTAAAAAATAGCTGGACGTGGTGCTGTGTGCCTGTAATCCCAGCTATCTGGGAGGCTGAGGCTGGGGATCGCTTGTGTCTGTGGTACCCTGGGCAACATGAGTCTGTGGTTTCCCAGGCAAAAATAGCAAGACCTAGTGTCAAAAACAAACAAACAAAAACAAAGGTAATCTCTGTCAAAGCAAAAATGTATTGGACAATGTGTAATGAGCAAAGACACTTTATTCAAGACCACAGTAGGGTAAGTGATTTAGTCAGGCTTTTTCTTTCATTAGCTTATATAAGCAGCATCTGTCGTACTGCATCTTCCCATGGTTGTGAGGCTCAGTGGTTGTGTGCCTGTGTGAATGTACACTCCTGGACCTAGGAGAGAGGGGATAAAGGGATAAAAAGAGCAGATAGGGCATAAGCACAAGAACAGGATGAGAGAGTATGAGAAAATGTCAGAGAGACAACCCAGAGAAAGATGTAAAGATTTGGGGGGAGTGGGGAGCTTGCCAAACTTTCAGTCCCCAGATCCTTGCCTCAACCTTGGGCCTTCCTAGTATGTCTGCAGTTTTAACAGCTAAACAAAGAAAGAACCTACTCAGACTGGTGAGTCTGATGCTTGCAATTGGAGGCAAGGATTGGTCACATCCTTGAAGTAGGCGAGTCCAGAACACAACCTGAGTTCAACTTCTCTTTTTTTTCTTTTTTCCAGAGTAATTGTTGATTTTCTGTTTTGTTTTGTTTTGAGCTCAATTTCTGAAACAATTCATAGCAGTTTCTTAGAACAGAGAAAAGGGACCATCTGTATTTGCTACTGGACTTTACCGCAAAAAAATGTTTGCTTATCTTCCTGAAAACTTGGAGGAAGAAGCCCGGTTAGGTTAAACTACTACCCATTCATAGAAAGACTATTTCAAAATGATGTAATGTTAAAAGGTTATGCCTCTCCTCCTGCCCCATCATATAAGCAGTACTTCTACCCTTTAGAATTAATAACCTTTGTTTAATTAACAGCCTCATCCTCTCACAAAGGGTCAGAGAAGGAATGTTGGAAATTGACAAATACCACAGGTTAACAAAACAAGCTGGTGCCAGCCTGGCCTCCATTTCATCCTCCATCCTCCTGATACAGGGTATGACCTGGTTGAAAATTGAATAGGTATCAAAAAGCCCTGGTGGGTGGGGTCTGAGAAGAAATGAGATGTGCCAAAAGGCAAAAAAAAAAAAAAAGGAAGGAGCAAGAGTAGGAGAAGAAGGGAAGGAAAGGAAGGAGATGAGAATGAAGGACTGAGAAAACAGGACCATGTGGCCTGATCGGGGTAGGTTCCCTGGCAGTGTAAGCTAGAGGTGGTAAGGAACCATGGTGACCGGTAGAAGAGTGGCCTGTGTGGTGAGTGTGACACCACAGCAAGGTGGCATAGTGAGCTGGTACCTGGAGATGCCCAGTGATTTGAAAAGCTGATTTGCACATCAGTAATTGTGAAAGAAATTTGAAACGGCTTGGAGAAGCAGAGCAGTGTGAAATGCTGGAGAAGGCAAGAAAAGATGCTGGAAAAAGACTGGACATTTGCAGAGTGCCTGCCTCAGGTTTGGAGGGACAAAGGGGCACCATCATGGACATATGTCTTTGGGATCTTTGGACTGTATATGATGACTGAGGTAAGATAACTGGTCACTTGTGACTGAGAGGACTTTTCACTTTCCCCATTAATTTCCTTGTAAGTAAAACCTTGTTAAACTGCTTTTGAGTGGCAACTGCTTTGCATAAGTGAGGGAACAGGAGCAGCACAAGCCGCATTTTAAAAGGCTTTGTTTTTTGTGGCTGGCTTGTTAGCTGCTTTTGCCTCCTTTCAATCAGCTATCATTCCACCCTTGCCCACCTCCTTTTTTTTTTTTTTTTTTTTTTTTGCTCTGGATAATGAATAGCCCTGCTCACTTCCAAGGTGCAGGACAGTAGTCTTTCAGGCATGAATCTGCTACCCTCCCTCAATTTGCTGACAAATAAAATCAATCTTTTTTCTTCTCAAACTTTGTTTCCTTTTATTGGACTGATGGTAATGCTTAGGTTGGGTAATGTGTTCTTAAGGAAGATATTCCCAGGTTGCACAATTGACAATGAGCTTTTGAAACGATATCTATTTAAAGGAAATCACAAAAGTATTTACAGTTATAAATTTTCTAAAGTAAATGCTCTAAGAAAAGGAAGATCAGGTGCCTAGAGTAAG
This sequence comes from Uropsilus gracilis, assembly GCA_004024945.1. Taxonomy (NCBI): domain Eukaryota; kingdom Metazoa; phylum Chordata; class Mammalia; order Eulipotyphla; family Talpidae; genus Uropsilus; species Uropsilus gracilis. Next base: position 55,778 of record PVHY01006995.1, on the reverse strand, counting down.
GAAGTAAGGAATTTCAAGTTTATCTCAGTTACCTCTAAAAGAAACCTTAAAATTGTTTATGGGAAAACAGTCATTTTAATTTGTGTTCAACTATAATTTAGGAAGTTTTTTTCTTTAGCCAAAAATTAATTGTTTGTGGTACATTTGGTTAAATTGTTGTTTAGATTTTGGAAATATAGGATCCCCCCTTATGGTACTGTTACACATCACTCTGATTGCCCATATACCTATCATTCATTGAGCTCCTTTCCACAAAATTCTGTAGTTCTGTAGTCTGCTTGTCTTAGTTCTGAATGTCTTAGTTCTATAGTCTGCTCCTAAGGGTTGGTTTTGAGTTACAGCCAATAACTAGTTTAATCTGGCTATTTCAAGAGAGAACAAAATTTATTTCTGAAATACACCTGACTTAACTTAAAATGGCCTTTAGCAAGGTGCACATTAGAAGTCATTACTATATTCTATTTTTAAGAGTATCCTAATGTGTATAAAGTATTTACAGTGAAAGCAATGCGAATATATAAAACGAGGTAAATCATGAAAATATTATTATATTGAGTATCCCTTAAATATATGACTAAATATATAGAAAATCTTTACCCAGATTAGGCACAAGTTCCTTAAAGATTGAGTCTATTAAAGTGTGTGTATAGAAAGCTATGCCATTATTTCTGAGAGAATATTTTTGTTGTGATAATATAACTTCTGGGTATACATCATAGCAAAAGTATCAAGTACAATTATTTACATCTAAGAATCCATGAACAAATTTGATAACAAAGAAAATGAACATAGTGTAAATATTCAAAAAAAAGGAAATTATTAATTATGAGATGGTATATTGAAATGATGACATTATGCATCCATCACTATGAAAGACAGACTTTTTAAGTTTTGTTTTGACTTATGTTTGTTAGAAAGAAAAACTAGGAAAAATTGTTTTTGATAACCAATAGAAATATGCTAGTTGTATATTGCTTAGCAGTAAATGATTAAATTCTGAATATAGCACATATGGGGATCTCTGGAGATTATCTCTAGAGATGAGAGCTGATATTAAGAAAACAGCTTGGCAAAGAAACACAAAAAGCTTCTCCTTGGTAACACTCCTTGGGTCTCCTGGTAGTGATTATTTTCTTTGTTATTTAGAATACAATGACAACTCCTATATCCCAAAAGGAAAGCAGGTATTCAAAACTTTAAAGAAAAATGTTAATACTTGTTCTATCTAGGAATTCAGTTATTCCAGAGTTTTCAAGTATATTAAATGCTATCACCAAACATTCCTCATTCTACTGTACAGATTCTGCTTATTAATAACTACAACTATTTCCTGACTTCTGCATTTTCTTGTGTCTTTCATAGCAACACTGCTCTGTTCCTTTTTTCATTTCCTTTATTTAAATTTCTCCAGCTACCATGAATAGTCTACCCTGCAAAGATCTCCTTCCTATATGAAGGCAAAATAAGAACTTTTTTCAGACAGTCTCCAGAAATTCAACACCACCAAACCTCTACTCCAAAAAACTTTACAAGAAACCTTAAGATCCAAACCAACAATACCCTAATCAGAAAGAAAAGAACAAAATACTTACTAGAACCTCAAACTGACCCCCCAAAAAGACAATCTCAGACTCTCAAGTATCAATAATCACCCTAAATGTTAATGATCTAAAGGCACCAATCAAAAGAAACAGAGTTGCACACTGGATCAAAAAACAGAATCCAAATTTCTGCTGCCTACAAGAAATACACCTGAACTCTAAAAATAAGCACAGGCTGAAAGTAAAGGGTTGGAAAACAATTCTGCAAGCAAATGGTCCCCAGAAGAAGGCAGCTATAGCCATATTAGTAGCAGATAAAGCAGACTTTAAGCTAAAAAGGTGACAAGATATGAAAAAGGAGGCTACATAAGAATAAAAGGGTTAATACACCAGAAAGACATAACAATTATTAACATTTACTCACTGAATGAGGGAGCATCAAAATTCATCAGACAATTACAAACAGCACTGAAAATAGACATCGGCAAAAATAAATATGTGGCAGGTAATTTCAATACCCCACTCTCATCAAAGGACAGATCAATAAGACAAAAACTATAGAAAGATACAGAAGTTTTAAATGAAGATCTTGACTATATGGACCCAATAGATATATATAGGACACCACATCGCCAAAGAAAGAATACACATTTTTCCTAGATGCACATGGATCACTCTTAAAAATCAACCACAGATTAGGCCATAAGACAAGCATTAATAAATACACAAAGATTAAAATAACACCAACTTTTTATTCTGATCATAAAGTCATCAAACTAAAAATCAACAATGAAAAGAAAGCAGGGAGTATCCAATACATGGAACCTGAACAACATGGTACTAAAGGACTACTAGGTAATAGAGGTAATGAAAGAAGAAATTAAACTTACTTTGAAACAAATGATAAAGATGACACAACACTCCAAAATGTATGAGATTTGGCAAAAGCAGTATTAAGAGGATGGTTCAGAGCAATACAGGCTGATACCAAAAAGCAAGAAACAAACCAAAACCAAAGAAACAACCTAACCTCCCAACTCAAGAAACTAGAAAAGGAACAAAAAAAAAAAAAAAAAAAAAAAAAAAACCAAAAAAAAAAAAAAAAAAAAAAAAAAAAAAAAAAAAAAAAAAAAAAAAAAAAAAAAAAAAACACACACAAAACCCAGGCAAAGACAAAAAATAAGAAAAATAAAAAAATAAAAAATTTAGAAATTAAAGAGATAGTCCAGAAGAACAACAGAAGCAAAAACCAGTTCTTCGAAAAAATTAATAAAGTTGATAAACCCCAACAAGGCTCACAAAGAAAAGAAGAGAGAACAGTCAGATAAATAGGATCACACATGAAAAAGGAAGAATTACAACTGACGCAGCAGAAATCCAAAGAATAATCACAGAATACTATGAGCATCTATATGCGAACAAATACAACAACCTGGACCATATGGACAGATTATTAGAACTATACAACCACACAAAATTGAAAAGAGAAGAAATAGAGGACTTAAACAGACCAATCACAAGCAGCAAAATTCTAGAAGTCATCAAAACTCTCCCTAAAATCAAGAGCCCAGGACCAGTATCACAAATAAATTCTACCAGACATTCAAAGATGAAATAACACCTGTACTACTAAAACTTTTCCAAAAATTCGAGAAAAAGGAAGGAAAATTATCAAATACATTCTATCAAGCAAACATCATGCTAATACCAAAACCAAACAAACACAGCACTAGGAAAGAAAACTGTAGACCAATATCCCTAATGAATACAGACACAAAAATCCCAACCACAATTCTGGCAAATGGAATCCAAGAATGCATAAAAAGGATTATTCACCATGATCAAGTTGAGATTTATCCCAGGGGCACAGGGATCGTTCAAGATCCAAAAATCAACATAATCCATTATATCAACAAGGAGTAGACCAAAAATCATATAATTCTACCAATAGATGCAGAGAAAGCATTCACCATCCATTCATGATAAAAGCCCTTGAAATCTTGGGATAAAAGTGAAATTGGGTCAAAATAAAGCAGAAGCCTCCAACCAAAAAGCTACATTTAAAATGCTTTTGCCACCCAGGTGCCCTCAGGTTTGTGCTACCCACACATAGCAGTGGCCAGTCAAAATGCAATTTAACGACAGGGTTTTATTTACAAGGGAAATTAAAAGGGAAAACAAAAAGTCCTTAAAGGTACAAATGGACAGCATCTTACCCAAGTCACCATTTTTAGTCCCAAAGGTCCCAGTAAGTCCATGATAATGTCCCTTTGCCCCTCCACACCTGAGTCAGTCATTCTGCAAAGTCCAGTCTTTCTCAAGTATCTTTTCTTTGCTTCTTTTCTCTCCAGCATTCTGAGCTGCTCCACTTCTCCAAGGATCTTCAATTTTTTTTTTTCAAAAAATGCTGATACACAACTCAGCTTTCCAAATCCCTGTTTATTACCATATACCACCTCACTCTTCCAGGGTACTTCCACTCACAATGGCCATGGACTGTTTACCTGACCACCATTATCATGTCTCTCCTAACATTAACATCATCAAATGGCCATCATGCCAAAAGCAATCTACAGATTCAATGTGATCCCAATAAAAATTCCAACGACTTTCTTTAAAGAGATAGAGCAAAGCTTACTGGAACTTATATGGAATAAAAAAAAGACCTTGAATGGCCAAAGGTCTGACCAAAAAGAGGAGGGGGAGGAGGTATTTCCCTCCCAAACTTTAAATTATGTTACAAAGCCATAATAATTAAAACAGCATGGTATTGGAATGAAAACAGACATAAAGACCAGTGGAACAGAATTGAATGCCCAGAAATAATGTCAAACATGTATGGTAAACTAATTTTTGACAGAGGGGCAAAAGCCATACAGTGGAACAAGGAGAGTCTCTTCAATAAATAGTGCTGGGAAAACTGGATGGCTACATGCAAAAAAAATGAAACCAGAATGAAGACTACACAATGAAGGTATACCTCTTTTGCATATTTACAATCAAATCAAAGCAAATCAGAAAAGAACTGTGAATGATGACACGTCATGGAGTGGCATGGTGAAAAGGGAAACTATAATGAGAGTAGTATGAGGAGACATCTGGAAAGTACAAAAAAAGCAAAGATAGCTGCTATATGGAATCTCTGTTATTATTTTCTGAAGAACTCATACTCTATGGGGTAATGAGTTGGTTATGCCTTTATCTCTCCCTTAGCCTCTAGGATCAACACCTATGGTATTGCGCCCTCCCCTTGAATTGTACGCCGGAGTCCAATGGATGTGTGCACTTGGCCCTAGGAGGAGACAAAGGGATATCATCACCCTAGGGGGTGAGAGAGAGAACACCAAGAGAGAAACCAGAGGCAGAGCATGAAGATTAACGGGGGAGAAAAGGAGGTAGAAAGGATAGGAGGAGGGTTGCCTGCCTCCTAGCCTTACTGCCTGTGCTTCCTAGCCCACTGCCCAGACTTCCTTGCAATACAATTGGCCTAGCCTCCCTGCCAGGTGTGCCTGTGTACCTGGCTCCCTGAGAGCATTAAAACCTGTAAAATCCAGCAAGGGCTATGGGCCTCTCATTTTCTGTCTGCTAGAACCAATATAGAACCTACCTGTATTGGGCTGGTTACACTACATGCCTACATCTGGAATTTTAGAATCAGAGATGGTACTGGAGAAGGGATTGCAGAGATAATGATTACTATATAGGATTCACCACCACACTATATGGAGTGAGCTTTTCAACTTGAGTCAATGGCACTTATGGGAACGGGAATAACTGGGGCCTGAAAGGGCAGGAGGCTAGATAAAATCACTTATATTTCCTTATAATTGAGGTCTATAATCTTACCTATAACCTGAGGCTTTGTTACCCAAAGTACCTGCTTTAATCACATTGGGCCAAAGCTGAGAAAACAGCTAAGTGGAATAGTGTTGCGTTACAATAACAGGGTCTTTCAAAGCAACTGGGTCTTAACAACAGAAACTGGCTCCATAGACAAATACCCTTACTTGAAAGGCAAAAACAAGAAATCCAACTTGTTACTCTGTATCATCTATTATTCCATCCTTTAACACATCTATTATTCAAAAACAGTTTAGAGAATGAGGTAAGTATGAGATTATTCCAGACATTTTGGCTGAGAAGTTAGTTTAGGGAAGGAAATTATTGTGGATTTCTATCAACCAACATGGTACTTGCAGGACTTTTGGAAGCTTGAAATGTGATGCCCTGCTACTCTATTCTGTGTTTATTCTCTGCTATGCAACCAGGGCTGGCAGTTTCATTGCTGATTCAGCCAAATGGATAAGGATCTTGCAGTCCCTGGTATATTGTGATAGGACTTTAATGTTGCAGCAGGGGATCAGAGACAGGTAGGCAGGCAGCAACTGAGACTCCCAGTTCCTGCAACCTCCAGGTTCTCTCTCTTGCTCCTCTTCTCTTGATAAGTCTTGCCATAATAATATCTGTAATGACTTCCAGCCTGTGTGTCAGGGCACTTATAGGTATTTTATGCACCAATACGATATCTCATTTGGCTAATGAAATCTGGGAGGAAAATAAGGTTGCAAGTGGCAACACTAGAGGTGGGAGGGGAAAAGAGTTTGAGTAAATCCATTTTCTCTATACCATCTCTAGCTAATACCAGCACCATGACCATCAGAACAAATGCACAAATGCAGAGGTTTTGGTCTATGAAAAAATGAACACACAAAGATCTGGGATGAAAAACAGTGAACCTCAGTTTATGCTCAGTTATGTGTAGACATGATATAAGGCCAACTTATTAAGCCTAGAAAAGGAATTTTCCAATTATAACTCATAAAAACTAAAAATGAAGAAACAGAAGATATATCAGAAATGCTGGAATGAGATAATCCTTTTGAGAAGATTCAATAGCAGAACATTGGAAATCTGCTTAATCAGGAATTTAAAGTAATATCAAAGTGTATCAAAGGCTGCTCAAAAATAGTAACACAAAAAAAATAGAAAAAAATGAAACAGCTACAGACAGAATTAATTGATATTAATAGTATAACCTTAAAAATATGATGTAGGGTCCAATAGTAGTCAAATGCAAATAATGGACAGAATCAGTAAAATTGAATGCACAGTGACAGAAAACATGAATAGAACAACAAAGTTTACAAAACTGAAAACAGAATAAATAGTTCTTTGGGATAAACTAAAAAGAATGTGTAAATATATATCTTCATATCATGTGGGTCTCAGAAGGAGGCAAGAAAGAGAAAAGCATAAAAAAATTAAGGAAGGAATAACAAAAACTCCTTAATCTGTCAAAGGAAACAAGATTATCTAGATTCAAGAGTCCCAAACAAAATAATCCCAAACAGCACCCCAGTATACTACATAATAAAACTGCTAGAAACTAACAACAAAGAATGAACACTCTAAGTATGCAAGGAACAAAAATAAATTACAAGGGGACTCCTATTGAACAATTCATGGGATTCTCAAAGGAAACCTTGCAGGAAAGAAGATAACAATAATGGCAGGAAACATTTACATTTCTTTAGGAAAAAGATTTCCAACTCAAAATACTTTATCCTGCTGTACTATCATTCAAATAAATACTAGCATTCAAGACAAAAGGAAAAGAAAGGAACTTCACAGACAAAAAAAGTGTATATCAACAAGATGCACTTCAAAGAAATGTTAAGGCTTCTATTAAAAAGCAACAACAATAAAAGCATCAAGCATCTAAATTCTATAGAGAGGAGGAGAATAAAACTGATCATCAGAAGGAGTGAGTCTGAGATTAAACTTTCCATGGATCCCTTAGACCTTCACACACAAGCCTTGATATAACCTCAAACAAAGAAGCAATGCTAAAACAATGAAATGTAATCCAAACAAAAGCAGATTGGAAGATGGAAAAAAATTAAAAGACAAAGATAAACTAAAAATATTCAAAGGACAACAACATAACAATGTTAAATCTGCATCACAGGTAACTAGCTTATCTAGGGTCCACCTTCAGCCTTGTCCACCGCCCAAGCAGTCTCATCAGAACATGGAGGCTGGACCTCCTCTGTCCCCTGAGTCCAGTCCTTTATACATTTTTTTAGGCCCTGGTGGCTGTTGGGGTGGTCTGGTGCTGACGGCTTGTCTTCCAGTTGACTGGTCTCCATGGGACAACCAGTCAAGCGAGCTTGTCACCCTCTGATTGGTCAGAGGCAAGCTCGTGCCTGATTTCCTGGAGCTGGAAGATTCTTGGGTTGAAAACAACCCTTGGCCTAGAAGTGAGGCTTCGGCCTGTTGGCGATAGTTAGGCCAGGCTGTGTCACATCAACAAAAACAATGACCTCTTTGTTTTAGGGTAGGTTGTCTAGTGCCTACAAACCAACTAATACACTGACCAGATTAGGAAAGTTTCCAAAGCATCTTCCCACTGAGTTGGGGAGAGAGACCTGCTTTTAAAGAGAACAAAGAAGTGTGGTTAAAAACAAAAAGATTTGCTCATATATTGTTAAATTTATTGCAAATATTTCATGTCACTAAAATCTACTTGTTACAGTATTTCTAAAAATGAAATTTCAAAATTTTCATATAGATGTATAAACAATCAAATTTATAACATGGACCTTGAATTTTTATGACTTTCTAAACTTACAGTTAACTGGATCTAGTGACTTTTTATAGGCTTATTCAGCTTTCATAAATATTTGGTCATATTCTTTGTTGTTTTGTTCCCATCCACATGCTCTCTTTTTCCCACTTTCTTTTCCTCCTCTGCCATCTTGCTTATATTTACAGTATTCTTTAAGAACACAGTGACATTTAGTAAAAATCATGAATATGTTGATCATTATCTTATTCCTAACTTCCAAAGGAGATCTTTTCATGGTTTTCCTACATTGCATTTAGCAAATCATCTTTTATTTTTCTCAGTTTTTACAAATATGATAGACTGCATTGGTTTTGAAAGTTAATGTAATCTTGAATTTGAAGGAAAGCTATTTGTTCATGATGTAATATTATGACATGCTAGTAAATTCTAAATCCACCAAACACATATGTATATTCAGTTTGGCTGTAGTTTTCTTGTAATGCCATTGCCTGATTTTGTACTATCAGTTAAAGAAAAAAATATTATATTTAAAATTTTAGCTGTATTGTACATTTTCCTATTCTTTTAACTTTTTCAGTTTTTACTTCATTTATTTTTCTAAGACATTTTTCTAAGACTTGCGTCAACATGGCATTTATATGTTTATTAACTAATATCACACATTGCAAGATAACCTAAATAATTTTATAGTTTAATATTTATAATTAGGTTTTTCATTAATTATCAATGAGAAACTAGAAAAATAATTTCAAAACATCCTTTCATCAAAAATAAAATGTTCTTACTAAACTCCTATTGAAACATGACAAAACTCCAAAACTCTTTAGAGCACTGTGCATTATAATGCATAAGTCATTTGGTAGGAGAAAGTCAGATATCCTGGTATGGGAGTAATAGGAAAACAACATGGGGTTGAGCTTAGGTGAAACTGAAATTAATATTCACAGTTTAGTTGCTGAGTGGTCTCAGATGACATGGCTGTTTAATCTTAGCTAGTACAGGTGTGAAAGTCATAATATGAAAACTGACACATTCAAATAGAAAAAGAGACAATATTATAATTAGGCTTCATATTCACAGTAAAGTGTGAAAAAAAGCTTTTATACAAATTGTCTCTCAATTGTATAAAACTACAGAACTTTGGGGAAGATAAATATGGACAAAATAGCTATCATTCTCCGTATTGCTCATAACAAAATTTTTCTTTTTTTTTTTTACTGATGAATATGGTGAAGTATTTTTTTTTATATTTACCAGTGCCTAAAAATCAATTTATAGAGCCAGTTCAGTGATGGGAATATAACTAATTGCTCTGTGCAAAATCTTTCCATTTTATTTTTTAAATTGGAATAGATTCTGCCCCATTTCTTATCGAGGACACAAGTATCATTAGAACTGCTCACCAAAAAACAACTGGATGGGGAAATTTATTAAATCAGTTTCCTTCCTTTAAACTAGTCTTTACAAATATGATTGGGTATGTGTAAATATATATGATGCTTATTATTTAAATTTTTAAACAAAGTTTTATATATATGTGACAAACTATATGTGACTGAGTACATTTAATCGTATCTTAATGTAGAACTGTATTTAATGTTCATAGTATCATGGTCTGAAGTAAACATACAACAATATTCCCTATGAAATAAGCATTATTATAAAATTGAGAAATTACTTCTATCCCATTAATAACAACCATGTCTGAAGACACACTGTGACTAAAAATCACATTCAAAATCACTATAAAAAATCTATTAAAATGGCTAATGCTTTTTGACATATACATCTCCAAAGAGGATATGCAGTTGGCCAACAGAATACAATGAACCCCCTTTCCCCCAAATACTACAAGGAGAAATAAATGAATCGACTATTATAGTTGATTGGTTCAATGGCAATCTATGTGTAATTCACAAAATCTGTAAGCAGTAAATCAAAAAGATCACTCTGAACACTAAAATCAACTGTATGTAATTGATATTTAAAGTCTACTTCATCGAACAACAGCATGCTACACATTCTTTTCAAGATCACATGGATCATTAACCAAGTTAAACCACATTTGGAGTCATAAAACACCCCTTAGTGAATTGAATGAATAGAAAGCACACAATTTTTTCTATCTGGCTCTTATGATATTAAGACAGAAATCAGTATAAGGGATATACTGGAAACACACTGAAATAAATGTAGATTAAGCAATGTTTCTCAATAAAACATGGGTTAAATGAATTTAAAAAATAGTTTAAATAAAAATTAAATCTTACCAAAATTCTTGATACAGAAAGCAGGGTTTATAATGTTTAGCATTAACGCATACATCAGTAAAGAAAGACCTAATATTAATACATTACATTACGTAGAGAAAGTGCATATTCATAGACAGAAAGATTATTGGTATTGTTTAGCTATCAGATTGCCCCAACTTTGTTTAAAGATTGATACAATTCCAACCACTATCCTAATATGTCTGTAGGTATCAACACACTAATTCTACATTTTATGGAGAGAGGCACATAGTCTAGAATAACTAAAACAATATTGAAGGGGAAATGAGTTACAGAATCCCACTATACACCACTACAAGTGACTAAAACTCAAACCACTGCAACAATTTCTAGGAGGTTTTCAAACAACAAGAAATTTCATTCTTCACTAGGGGAAACAAAAGGGTACAGATACTTAGGAAGACAGTCATATGCCTTGGTATTTATTCAAATGAACTGGAACCTCAAACTTGTAGTCACACAAAAACTAACACCTTTATTCTTAACTGCTAAATCTTGAAAAAGCAACCAGAATGTCCTCAAAGGTGATGAACAATTCACGATGCATTGATTCAAGGGGATATTATTCAATAATAAAATGAAAGAAGCTATCAAGTTATGAAAAGATCTGGAGAAATGGAAGGACTGTGAATGAATATTCTACATGAAAGAAATCAATCTGAAAACTGTGAAATTCTAACTATACGACCTGCGGAAAAGCAAAACTATACCAATAGCAAGAAAGATCAAGGGTAGCCAAGGAATTGAATGCCGGACAGGGAGGTAAATAGTGGTGCCCACATGGTTTCATGGCCAGGAAGCTATCCCTTATGATAAAATCACACAGATAAAGGGTCCCATGTATTTGTCAAAATGCACAGAATTGTGCCAAATCTGAAGCTTAACTTAAACTATAGATTTTAGTTAATAATGATAAGTCAGCAAATCAGTTCTCCAATTGTAACACATGTATACAAGAATAATGAAAAAGGTTAATAATACGAAAAATCCTGGGTACAGGAGGGAGACATGAGAACTCTGAATTTTCTGCTCAGTTGTTTTGATTTTTTGTGGGTTCCTTTGTAAATCTAAAATTGCTCTATAAATAAATTCTAGTAACTTAACAATAGAGGTTTCTTTTGTGATTAAAACAGTATAATTTTGTCCATTCTCTCTGAATGAGAAATTAGTACCCATGAGTGTGGTGCTGCCTCAAAATCTAAAATCTAATTTGTACAATTATTTGAGGTGGTCAGGAGGAAAACATTATTAGAATACAGTGCAGTGTCCATGTTATTAGTGGAAAATAGTGCAATATGCAGTTATGCATTATATAAAAGCATAAATATAACTAATTTATCTTAGGGAGGTGGATTACCATGGGTTGAGAAGAGCTTCTTGGTACTCTGAGGGTTGATTTTGCTTTGTGGTGGATTAGCAGTGTCTGCCAAGGAATTTTAAGAAACTTATAATTGATATTTATTGAAAAGAAAAGGTTATTTGTCCAATATTGGTCTTCAAAAGATATTTTAAAATTTACACATGGAAGGCCCTGAATTTCCGTGATTTTTCATCTTATGATAGGTTCTTGGGAACACTTCCCTGCAAATTTCAAGGTAGCTGTTCACTGGAGTCACTTCTTTGGGCAGGAGGGTGACTTGACTGATTTATCCTCAGGTAGCAGGCCAACAGGAGAATGGCAGTGTGTTAACTACTGAATTTCAAAGATGGAATTTGAAAGACTTATACTGAGTAAGAGTGTTTTATGTACTGCTTAGAGCATTATCTTACTGGTTCTGAATTTGTGTGTTTATGTGTGCATATTTAGAATCTTGGTGATTCTCTTATATTAAGTTTAATTCACAAATATAGCATTCTATAGTTACTTAATGTGTTGCCCTTTCAACATAAGTCTTTGCTGACTTAGTACCTTATATATTTTCATGTAAAGTCCACACATTTCAAATAAATTCTTTTGAGTTTTTGTTTGGTATTGGCTGTACTTTGAGTATCTGTATCCATGTTATTTCATGAGTTTACTCAATTTAAGATTCAACACATATTGCTGCTCAGTTATATTAAAAATAAATTGCACACATTCGTTTAAAAAATTGTGCAGGGAACGGGCCATTTTGTAGTCAAGATGGGGAAAATGTCAATAAAAAACAACTAATAATTGGGCAATGCTCAAATATGAGAACTTTCAGCAAACAAGACCAAGAAATAAAATCTAATCTTGCCACAAGAACTAAAATGAGGTTGCCAACATGGGATGTGACATCTGAAACTAGAAATGTGTTGTCAGGCTGTCTGAAAATTTCAGAAAAATTACACTTTTTCCATTTGCCTCTTAACCCTGCATGAAAATAACATTAAGAAGACATTGCTCAAAAGTGAGCACCCTGTTCAGGAAATGACTCAAGAACCTAAATATTAACAATACACTAACTCTGGTTTAAAATTAGTGTAACTCTGTATCTGAGTGAATGATCTGTATTTCATCTGCTGTGAATTATCAGTGCAGCTAATATCCTCAACATGCTTTCTCTTTTTGAAAAACGTGAAAATCACTTTGCTTTACAATTCAATTTGTAATATAATTGAATTTATTACATAAACTGTATGGTCTTTATGGCAAAATTACAGACAAAATGAGGTACTTTAACATATTTTGTCTGCAGAAACCTCCCACAATTAGAGAAATATCATGCAAATAAATTTCATCCTCAATTATGGGTTTAAATCAATTCCTTCAACAGAAAATGTACACATATTAATCCAAAGTTCTCCCTCTAGACAATGATTTTGAATATACAAAGTACCTATAGAGTATCATTCAAACATATACTAGAAATGAATAAGGAACCTGCATTAAGAGACAATGTGTCTTAAACATTACCACCTTTATACATTACCACTGAACCAGAGTGAAATGATCCTATGTTCTCTTAGCATTTGTCATGGCAAAAATCTCATCTGTGACACCAACTGTAGGGCAAACATCAAGCTCATCAATACACATCGGTTCTTTATTGGTTCTAGAAGTTACACAACCACACTAGGGAGGGCTAGAGGGGCTGGGAGGCATGTGAGTCCCCCAGTCCTTCCAAAATATTAATGCTCTTTCTCTGGGCTCTCTCTCTCATTCTCTCTCATGATCTTCTCTCACACTTTCTGTGTCTGTTCCTGCTCATGGTGATGCCATCCTTCTTCCTCTCCCCTAGGCCCAGCTGTGCCCGCTCACATATGCACACACCCGTTAGACTGCATAATTATGGGAAAGACACATTATTACAGGTCCTAGTTACATTGGTTACTGGAGAAAAAAGCCTGATCAACTCACTTACCCTACAGTATTCTTACTGTGATGGTGCCATCTCTCTATTGACTAGACTACATTAATAGTCTAGTAGAGCAAAGAGAGCATTATCAGATTAAAATCACATCACACTGCAAAGGAAAAAAATACTTTTGAGTTTAAAATTCTATAGTAACAATTCTGCATAAAATCATCAAAATCATACAAATTAACCTGTATATTTTATTTTGTAGAATTATTTTCATTGGTTAATATATTCACTTTATTACTGAAACGATAGCTTGTTGTACACAAAAAATAAATTCATTGAGGGTTTTTTTACAACTTTGCTAGGGTAATCTCACCCTCTCTCTCCCTCTCTCTCTATCTCTCTTTCTGTTTTATGGTAAAAAAAGTCTCACAGCCTTATTTATTTCAGCAGGGAACATCAAATAAAAGAAATACTTGAAAGGGTAATGGTACTCACTGCATTAATAATCTGTTCTTTCAACCACTGATTAGCATTGAAATTGATTTCAAACTTCTTGTGACTAAAATGACATTAATCTAACATTTGCTATTAGAAACATAGCACCTATTTCTTGTTAGTAGGTGATGACACATCATTAATTTGATGGCTTGATGTTGCAACTCTTCACAAGCCATCACAAATTTTAGTCCAAAGAACTCTGTCAGAAAAAGTAACTCTAAATATATCTGAATATTAAAAACAGAAGATACCACCAGTTTGGGTAAGTATTTGGACAAGGCATTTTCAGCATATGCACCCATATATGGAATTCACATTAGTATCTCCTTATTTACTACAACTCAAGGATTTCTTCAAACAGTCATGCCTTGATTACAATCACTAATTTATTCAGTCAGGTGAGTTCACAGCATCAATTTCATTTAAAGCTATTTAATTCTACCTGAAGTCAAGGATGAGAACTAGTTATAATCCAACACTAAAATATATACCCTGATGTCTGTCTGATGTCCTGGGATCACTCACCTGTGCCCCAGTCTTTTATAATAAGAAAGTAGATACAATACTTTTATTCTTGACTTTCCCTTTATGCTGTCTGTAATTCCCCTTCTAAAAGTTTTACTTTAATGCTAAAGGTTTTCAACAGTTTTCACTACATTTTTATTCATCTAGGCAAATATATTGATACAAAGGTTTTGTATTCTACCTTTAGAGTTTTTTAGAACTACACCAAAAAAAGTTATGTTAAAAAAGAATATTTATTCTCACAGTTTTATACATTCCTCTTTATAATGATTCAGTTTTTCCCCTAAAAGTAAAGTATTAAATAAAGAAAATATCTAAGAATAAAAATAACTATCAAAAATAAAAAGAAGACATAAAAAATATAGGCCTAGGCCTAGATATCAGCGGCTACCATTTTACAAATGACTAATGTCCATTTTGCTGCATGATCTAGGTAAACTTTTCTCTCTACCTGGCACAATATTTATAAAAGAATAAATTCACTTTAGGCTAGTTAACAATTCCTTTGAGACATGTATCCTTCTACCCAAACAAATCCGTTCCTAACAAAAAAAGAGCATTTAACTTCTCTTACGATCCATTGCTGAGTCACCTTTTACTTGAATGGCACTGAAAAGGTGTTCAAGTATAATTATGAAATGGATAAAAGCTTCCCTAAGTCTACTTAATAATTTATTTTTTCCAAAACCAGTTTCATCTTTAGCTTCTGCTACAATCGAAAATGCCACCTTATACAAACCTCAAGCCATAATTGTTATTTCAATACCACTATTGGACTATTACTTTTAATTAAACTAATACTAATAACATAAAAAACAACAATAATGATTTTTATAACTTGCTTTCACAACATACTATGTCATATTTCTTACCATATGATGTCGTTTTCCAAAAAAGTCTTGCAATCCCACTGTACAAATGAGAGTTTTCATCTTTATTTTATTTATTTTTAAAACATACTTTTTTCTAATATAGAATTTCTCCCCTCAGGAAAAAAAATATCATCTCATCATCAGGGAAATACAAATCAAACCCACAATGCGATACCACCCACACCTATAAGTATAGCCCGTCTCACACCTATGAGTATAGCTGATATTAAAAATCCCACAAACAGCAAAGGATTCAGGAAGACAGTATGGCCAATAGGAATTCTACAGTGTCGATGGGGATGTAGACTGTTCCAACCTTTATGGAGATTCCTCAAAAGACTAAATCTAGGTTTACCATCTTTAAAAGTTGAAAAAAGAATCTCAGGGACTCCTTTTCTATACCCATCCATCTCTCTCTCCCTTCTCTTTCTTCCAGTCTTGTGTCACTGTTTGCTGTGCAGAGCAAAGCCATGCAGAGTAAAGGGGGCTCACCACATTGTGAGTGACCTTTTGAAGAAGCCCCACTGGAAAGGAATGAAAGTCTTTTATCAATAGGAAACAAAGAATGGGGGTCATAATTGTGACCACACATGAGTGACAACCGGCCAAGAACCAGATGAGTGAATTTGGAAACAGACCATTTCCCAGACAAGATTCAAGACTCATGTCTGTAGACTCAGTGGACATTCCATTGACCCTTGTGAGAGTCCTTTAACCAGAGGAACTAGCTTTGCCATTCCCAAATTCCTGAAAAACAAAGACTGAGATAACAACTGTATTGTTTCTTATGACACTTAGTTGTAGAGTAATTTGATACATGAAAGTAGCTAATACAACTGATCTTCTGAATTTGAGTTTAAATTACTTCACACCATGACTCTTTTACGTGCCTTCCAACTGCTTGCATGATTCTCAACTATTATTTTCTTTGCATGCCCATATTTTATATGTATAACACATAATAATCAATGATTAGAAGTAATGGACAGAAAATAGGAGTATTATATAAAAATATGATCTCTGTAATGTAAAGAGGTGTCATTATTTTCCACATGTCATGCCCCTTAGCACTGAAAGGAAGAACTATAAAAGGTATAACTACAAATGGTTTTCTCTTTGAAACTTTCATTTTATTTCTAGATCATCTCTGAAGTGAACATGTACTTGAATGAACAGTAAGGTCTAACATCACATAATCCTATTATTACCAGTATGCAGATTCATTAAACTGCACCAGCAACAGGAGCATATCTCTGACATTCTTGAGTCTGCATATGACATGCAGACAAATGTCATTGTCCCCTTTGCTGGCCTTACACTGTCAATAATGATCTAGCACCATTTTATATTGCTTGTGCTTGATTTTTTATTGCCTTTGTTTTCTCAAACAAAAGAGAGTTTAACCTTATGAGGTTGATGTTTATCTATTATATTTAACAGGCATGAAATATAGAGTCTATATTATACACACGTTGCTGACAATACGCACAGTGAACAAATGAGTAAGGTACATTTATCAGTATGGAAAAGCTAATTAAAATACTTCTTATCTCCCACTATCAAGTTACTTTGACTGTCAAGGTCAAACCAGGAACACAGAACCATTACAACAATGTTAGGCAGAGACATAGTTATAAACTAGTATCAGAAAAAAAAAAATATGTAATGCATTCTGTGTTTAAATAGGCATGTTTTACAAGGAGATGGCAAGTTAAGATAATGGTGTCAATCACCTCACAAATTGAGAAGGAATATAAAGATGGTGCCAGTTAATATGAAACAGAACATGTAAAACAGCAGGATACATGAACACAGAAAGTAACAGGACCCACCAACAATCTGAAGAAACAAGACTTCATCGAGCCACTGATGGCAGGAAAAGTTCATTACCATTGGCAGCTACTAAAGAAAAAAAAAAAAAGTACCCAACTCAAAGTACATCTGATCTATTTTAAGACACTAAACACCAAGTCGATTGCAGTTGATATTATTCTATTTTAAGGCAAGCAGTTCTTTCCAATCTAAGGTCATAGTGATCATAAGACACTTGTAGCTCTGCCTTATCCCCAGCTGTTGAAAAAGAATCTGTCACACAGTGGATAATAAATGCTGAATTAATGATGGCTATGCCAACTTATTTTCACTTCTGATGCTGAAATATTTTGCCTTTTCCTCCAAAAGACATTTAAGCATTGTTTAAAAAACACAAAGAAGCTAACAGAGTGGAATGAACTAAAGATAATTGATGTTTTCTTTGGTAGGCATGATGTGGTAACATAATCCTGATGGGGTATAAATCTGTACCCCTCGATCACATACGGTGTTGTAAACCAGTCACTTCAATAAAAATAACACAATTTTTAAAATTTCCTGTTAGGGAAAAGGAGTACAGAATAGATGTTTTTAAATAAACTGCTAGAAGGTTAATATTGTTTGATTAAGCAGTATATTTCAAGTTCTTTTACTCACAACTATAATCCAGAAATTTCTGTTGAACTTGTTTTGAACTTGAAAATAAAATTTAAGAGAGTGAAATGCTACCTTACAGTAAAAACGTTATACTGACAATGCTTTTTCCCACATTTGAGGTGAAAATAATAGCAAGGTCTATAGTACTACAATTTTAAAAGTAAGTAAACTAGTAAAAAATAATGAAAGAATCCCAAAGAACAACTTAGGGACCATAAAGTGGGAAAGTGACAATAAAAATCTCAAGAAGACAAACACATAGGATATGTTTTACTAAAGTCAACGAAAAATGGAACTTACGTAAAATCTCTGAGATCTGTCCATGACCTGTGAAAGTAGCTATAAAAGAAAGAAAATAAAAACAAGCACAATACCATTAAGTATTTGACTCCCCTCCAAAAAGTGAAGTGTTGGTGTGTAAAGATGCAGGTACATCAGAAAATAGCTTTCCACTCACCACGCATGGAACAATATAAAATATTCCCATGTTTGGAGAGCAGGAGTCTGGCAAGGTCTGTTTGAGTATCATCGTTGTGAAAATGAAAGATTATTGTAGAACTAAATAGCCCATTCTATAAATGAATGTATGTATTTGCTTCCTGATCCTGTACATCTATTAAAGTCAAGTTGACCTATTTTATGTATCAAGTATCTGGTTCAGCATTTCAAACAGTTAGGAATGTATATGAAAATACTTCTTTAATGGGGAAAAATTAACTTTCAACAACAGCAATTGTAAAGATTGAATACAGAGCTTTATCCTAAAGAGCTGTGATCTTAGTTATCTTACATATAGTAATAAAACATATACAACTGAATTATCACTTATTAAAAATCAGGAAATACTATAAATTTCAAATTCAGAGCAGATGTGATAAAATAGTTGAATGAAACATTCTATATAGAACACAGTTCCTTAAAATTGAAGATTTTGAAGATTAATGAAATGTTTTTAGAGTACTAGAAAAATAAATAGCAAATGATAGATAGTATGAATGATGAACATATGGAATTTTAATCATGAAAAGTCAATATAATGCAGCTAGAACAATTAGATACTAAATGATAACATCAATACTAGCTGTGAACAGCAAAGATTACTGGTGAATACTTCGACTAGAGAAACTTTGAGGAGATCACTAAATTTTCATTTTAAGTATGTACTCCTATAGGAGCTGAAGTTTAATCCACTTTATTTTGATTATTGATTTCAGTTCACTATCTTTAGGGTGATAGTTGACATTTGAGAGTTTGAAAATACCATTTTGTCTTCTGGCTTAATTTTTGGGTTCTCCCACTTCTCCTGACTTAAGTGTCGTGTGTGTGTGTGTGTGTGTGTGTGTTTCTCTCTTTGAATTAAATAGTAGAGCACTCCTTTCAACATTACTTGTAGGAAAAGTCTAATGGTTGCAAACTGAGGCTACTGTAGTGGAGAGGAAAGGGATGGTAGAATTTGATATATAATTTGGTCAGTAGTATTACTAGTTAATTCCCTTTTACTCATAGGAAATATATAATATTGCATGTTAATTTAAGGAGATATTATAAATGTCTCTGTTAACTTTCCATTTCTCCCAATCCACCTTTTTCATGGTTTCAGTTTTAGTCTAAATGTGTCTTCTGATGATTCTTTCAATTTAGTGTGCTAAAAGATATTATTTTACCCTACCACTTGAAGACTCAATGTGTGACAGGATCAAAATTACTGGTGATAGTGGACAGGAAAGTATATTTTTCCCCTTTTTTAATGTTTATAGACCAAACACTTGGACCATGACTGCAAAAAAAAAAAAATAGTTGCTCAGATTTATTGATGAATTAATAGGTGACTACTTCATCAGTGTTTTCTATAAGCTCTGTGCATGAATAAACTATGAATATTCTATTTGAATACCTTTATAAGTATTCAAGTATTCTCCATTTAGCATGTACAATTATGCATATGCATGTTTTTGTGTTATATTTCCTTATTTGTTTTATTGTACATTTTTGTATAAATGTTTAGAGTTAGTCTTGTGTTCATTCTTTTACATACTTAATAACTAATTTTTTTTTGATCACTGAGTTCACTGTCTATGATACATTTATTCTCTAATTAGTCCCATTCACTTATATTTTTAACTATTATTGTTTAAAAATGTTTTTACTTTAAAAACATTTAGTTTACAAAAAAGACTGGTTGGACAAAATTTAAAGAAAAAAAAGATGCTCAACATATTATTTTAGTCTATAAAAAAATTAAAGGTTTTTAAAGAGTTGAGAAAATGTGAAATATATGAAATTAAGAACTACTTTGCTAGACTTATCAGCAATCTAGATACAATAAAAGTCAAAATTAATGAGAGTAATGACACTTACTTAATAGAATATCAATAGTGTAGAAAACTGGTATATCTATGAAAGCTAAGGAAAATAATTTATTTTTTTAAATATACAACCAAGAAAATGGAATCTATTGAACGAAATATATGTCCCTCAAGGTAACAGCAATTTTATTTAAAAATGCAATAAGTACGGAGGAAAGGTTAAATATTTACCAGTAATAGAATGGGTAAATAAATTGTTCTAAATTGCAGTGGAAAACTACACAATGATGAAAATGGTGAAATGACAGTTAAATACAAAAATAAATGTTTCACAGTCAAAATCTATGAAATAAAATACGAACAAAGGGCATGTAGTATGACATATGTTATATTCAATATCATGCAGAATTAATTACTGATGACAAAAAGTATTTTTTAAAAGGAACATAGATTATAACTCTCCAAAATCTACAAGAGTAGGAACATATTCTATTTTGTATTGTACACATTTTGTACAATATTTATTGTACAAAAATAAAAAGTATGAATTCTGCAAGAAAATTAAAAAAAATAAGTTACCAGCAAGAAAATGCAATACCCCTCATTTTGTATGTTTTCAGAGTCCCCATAAAAGACTTCAAGCATGAGATTTTATTCTTCAAAATGAATTCCCTGTCCATGGTGTTTAACAGTTATGGTATCAACTAATGACCTATTTCTGAACAGCTGAGAAAGTAGTGTTGTCCCAAGTGTGTCATCTCAAAGGGACAGAATATAAAGCAGCTGTTTTCCATTATCACCCACCTTTGAGTTACAACAGTGACATTCTTTCACCATTCAAAAGCCTAGGCAGTAATTAGATGGTGTATTATTTCTCTTTTTATCTTAGACACTACAGCCTAGAGAGGATTGATTCAGACTTGTTGATTATGTTATTCCAGCTATTAAAGTGGCAAAGTGTTTATTTACTGAAGTGACATATTACACATCTGGCTTTCATAGATTAACTAAGTTATAAGCTCATTTAAATCTGCATACATAAATTAGAACTGTTGATAGATGAAACTGTATCCTTAAAAACATTTTCCAGCTATTGTTTATAAGAAAAATATTTTAAAAAAAATCACATGTTGTAAATAAATGCTGACTTAATTGACATTATTCTCACTGCTTTTCCAATACAAACATTTGAATATAATGATATTTAAAGCTATCTGAATTTTCCTAATTTTTAAGTGTAAATGCAGTAAGAAAGCAATGAAAAGACAGGTGATATATAGCAGTTGGTGTGTATATTGCATTACAAATAATAAAAGGTATGTTTTTTATATCTTAGAAACATTTGCATAGATAGGGTATCTCCAACAAGCTTTACAAAATGAACTCAAAAAGGAATTTTAAATTTCCCTTCTAAATATGGCTTATTTACAATTAAATATTTTAAGTAATGAAAATATTTTTTGGATGAATCTGGTTGTTTTCAAGTGCTTGTATCTGCATGTATTATACTTTGGTAGACAACATATTGGTAGAGTAACAAAAATATTATACTTTTAGGCATCCCTTATATAAATGTTAAGCAACTAATATTTTTTTTCCTAAAGGATTCATTCCCAGGAGAAAAGAAATTAGCTCTTGAAATAGATGAGGTATTTATGTTCCTTAAAAAGTTGAGGAATATTTTAGTAATTAATTATTGCTACTTCCTTTACCTGAAAAGTATTTCTTATGTGTTTTTAAAATATCTCCACATAAGCTGTTTATTCATTGAAATAGAATTTTAAAGTTATATTTGGTTATAGTAGATATATTCTAACTTCAGCTTTCAAAGGGCATTATTTTTTCAGGAGATTAGCTTATCTATCCATAACTTTGATTTATAAGTAAAAATTGAGAGAAGTTCCATTTTTAGTTATAATTCAAGAGTCAGATGTGCTATAAGACATTCTCAAAGATATTGAAAGAAAAGAAATAATTTTTTAGGACAGATTATCTTCTGTCTGCCCTGTCAGAAAAGTAATCTTCCTCACAATGTTATGGAAACTGGTTTCCATTGGCTTCAGAGAACTGAAACTGCTCTTGCAATTCTTGATCATCACAAAGCAATCTTTTATGCTTAGATGATAAGCAATCTTATCTTAAGCAAAAGTTTTATTTCTCCCCTAACACTAAGACTGATGTGAAACCTGCCACTAATTGCAGTCATAACAACTGGACACCAACTACATGATAATGCCATCAAAAGGCCTAATTCTTCCACAAGCATTTCACTGTCATGATGTAGCTGCACCTATGGCATATTGTTCTTGTATCCTGGCTCTTGGTCACAGAAAGGGAAGAATCCTTATCCCCTCTTTCAGCAGCTCAAAACTCCTTAGCTCACAAGATGGCACCTTATGAATGTTAAAATGCAATGAGCAAAACTGGTGATTATTTTTGCTCATCCAAGATAAATCACTATCTGGACATTAAAATATATTAGAAGCTTCCCAGGTAAGTAACCTTGTAAGATTAATATCATAAATTCTTAAGTTTAAAGGAATGCAGTCAAGGAAAAATAATGAGAGGTTAATAATATAACACATGATGGATATCTTTAAAGCAGTTTTTATCAATGTAATATAATTTTAATAATTAACACTGTTCTCTAGATGTCCTAATGTTCTATCAACTCATTTTTAAAAATATGTATATATTCATATATTATGTTACATTTACATATATATGTGTTTATATATTATATAAATCACAATACCACTGACTCTTCTTTGTCTTTGTAAACAAAGTAGACTGAGTTTCTATAAAACTAGGTTAGATATTTCCAGAACACCTAGCTAAAAGAAGAAAAATAAAATAGATTTTTCCAGCCAAGTGCTGTTTCATTATTCCAGACAACACTTTGTATTGATCTTCTCCTCTATTTATTTCTAATTTTGTTGCCACTGATTGAGTTGAGCTCTAAATCTTGTGATGGCTTACCTGCTGTTAGGATGCTGCATGGCTACCAGAAGAACAGGGTAGCAGTGTTCTGATTTTAAACTCTAATTTGGTCTTATTTGCAGCAAATTAAGGTGACCGATGTAGCATTTTAGCACCAAAAAAAAAAAAAAAAAAAAAACCTAACCTTTATTATATGTCTTTTTTACTAACCCACACAGAAAACATAGTATACTCAGTCGATACAAATCTGTGCATTAAATATCCAGCACAGGAACTGGGAAACAAACTAAAAAGAACTTTTTTTTTGACTCTCTACTACTAATACATATGGTAGATAATAAATGCTTGGATACTTATTGTAGGGTAAATGATTTGGTCAGGCTTTTTCCTCCATTAGCTGATATAAGCAACACCTGTTGGCATGGCATCTTCTGCATGATTGTGTTGCTCAGTGGGTGTGCATACATGTGAGTGGGTGTGCATACATGTGCACAGCTGGGACTAAGAGAGAGATGTTAAAACGGGTATAGAGAGCATAAGAGCATAGGATAATAGAGTGAGCATCCAGAGAAAGATCATGAAGATTATGAAGGTCTAGGGTGTTGACCTATCTCCCAGCTCCCACTCCAGCTTCCAGTCTGCCCTTCCCTCCATGATGTGTCTGTGTAACTGCTAAGCAATAAAGAACCCGTGCAGATTGCTGAGCCTCATGTCTCTGCACTACATTTAGCATCATGAACAGGACATTTACCTTAGATTTGGCAGCGAGGATGGAATGGTTGAAGGCAGACAGCGAAGGCATGTCAAGTGGCATAGACAACAGGACAGTTTCATCCAGTTCTAGTTCAAATTTCTGTTCAAAACTTGTTAAGAAAGCCAGATGTGATATCAAAATTTCAAACTTACATACTTATAAAATAGTTTCTCCTATCACAGAACCTGAACCTTGATAAGTTTTTTTGAATAGTTACTTCAATTAAAAAAAAAAGTCTGTGTATGAGACCTATTTACTTATGGACACACATAGAGAGATAATGATAATGAGGTCATATTTCTCACACTAGCACGTTTCAATTGGAAAAGAATAGAAATACAAGATGACTAGGAAGTATTATATGACTAGGAAGTATACACTAAGAATAAGTAGTTTTGCATTTTGCCTTTTGCTTTGAAATATTTTAAGGGTTGTATTGACTTTTAAGTTACCACACTTGTTAGTTTTTCTTTTGCAATGCCTTACTGATTTTTCACAGGGTCTTTATCAACTACTACATTTTTGTTAAAGCTATGAGTCATTTTTTAATCATTTTATATCATGAAAAACAACAAAATAATCATTAGAGCAAATGCATTTCAGTAGAGCCCAAATGATGGGAACTTTCTACCCCCTAATCACAGACACATAAATAAACTTAAGTATATCTCATGTAAAGTATATATGGATTAGTATGTCATTTGATAATTACGTAAGTTGGAATTTCCTTCAATAAGAAAGGAATTACATGTATAGCTGACACAAGACCATTGAGATCATAAGACCAGAGTCTGCATAGTTGTTACACCAACTGTGGAAATGAAAAGTCCTTAAGTCAGAATGTCAAAGAAAAAGCAGACTGCTATAGAAAATATTCCAAAGTTCAGATCAGAGGTGGGCATACGGAGACTGAGGGCCATTTTAGAGAATCATTTGTCCTTACAAATCAATTTATAATATGGCAATAATGAGCAATAGTAATATAACAAGAGACAACAAAGCCACCAAAGAATGAACTCCTCCACCAAAGAATATTAGTACAGTTTCTGCACTGGCAAAAGGCAGCTCTTTCTATCCTCTTGTGTCTGTATGTTTTCTCCCTTCTAATAAAGCCAACCTTGTTGGATAGATTAAAAAAAAAAAAAAAGAACTCATCTACTCTAAAAGGTTTATAACAAATGCTTTAAACTCAGGCCACTTCCCTGCCTAATCCAGGCCTGACCCCCCTCTTACACACCAATAACGGTTCCCAGCTCCAAATCCAGAAACGTGACTTCTGTTCTCCAATACACATTTCCCTAACCCCATGACAGCCTGCTTATTTCTCTTTAGAAAATGGTTGACTGTCCAAATGCAAATGAATGTATGAATTCGTCCTATTCCACCAAACTCTTAACCCAGTCCTCACCAAGAACAATTCCACCTGTGAAATCTTAATTGATGCGATCTCATTCACAAACATTCGGTCTCTTCCAACGAGACTCAGTCTCCTCAAATAGCAAAGCTTTTGACACCAGTGGTAGAGTATGATTTGACCATTTTTTGTTCTTTTCAGTATACATGCAGATTAGGTTTCTTAATGGAAATGTCTACCTTTGGTTTGGTTTGGTTTGGCATCCATCTCTCTTTCCAGGCTAAGCACAAGTGTGTCTCACAATGTGAGACAATCAAAGGTTTGCATTCTCAGCTGCTGTTCGTGGGTGACTGAACACAACTTCAGACAAACAACTCAACTCTGTAGTCTAGAATATTCAATGGAACTTAATTGCAATGATGGAAATTACCTATATCTGTACATCCTGAACAGTACACACTAGTAACTATTAAGCACTAGATGAATGCATTTAAGGAATTATGTAATTACTTTAATTTTATTGATTACAATTTTAATTTAATAGGCCTGCATGACTACTGACTACTGTGTCTGAAAGCACGGTTATAAACAATGTTTTGATATACTTGTTGCTATAACCTAAGCAGGTTTTTAGTGCAATTCAGAAATCTTTTATTCCCCTTTTTAGCTTTCTCTCCCAATACGCATAATTGTTAAGTCTGGCTTTCCTAAGTTCTTTAAAATTTAACTTCTATTTCTTCCCCAATTTCAGTGAATATTTTCAACATTTTAACACACAAATACTCCATCAAGCTGCTACCACAAGCAATAGAAACTTATTGCACACACACTGATCATTTCCTTTTCCTCTCTAGTCACAACAGGTAAAAATATCCCTACATACTCTCAAAAATATTATTCCATATATAACTGGAACATTATCAATTGAAAAAAAATTAAAAGAGAAACATTATCAATTGACTCCCTCCACCCTATATCTTGAACATATTCCTTTGCCCTCAAAACTTTTCAAATCTCAATACTCAAGTTTCTTGAAAATGGACTTAAAAAATATTTCTTCAATCCATATTCCATCCCTCTTTTTCCTCATTTTAAAATCTACAATCAAACTGGCAAAAATAAACCAACTGTCAAAGAAATGCAACATGTGCTCAATCCTTAGATGACAAAACTCCAAAACTTATCCCAACTTGCAGTTTTTTCGTGCGTTTCACATTTCCTTCCTCTGATTGTACATTAAAAGCTTTCAGAGGTGTCATTAGTTCACTCCACTTAGCTTTCCTTTGAGCTTCAAATAATTATTTCAAGCTTTGTAGAAGGAATTCCTGAGAATGGGCCCCAGCTCCCAGCAGCTTTAGGATATGCCTCAGCTTCAGAGAATCCTCTCTCCTGAGGTCTCCCCATAGATTACGCTTGCTACAGAGCTTGATACTAGGCAGGAGAAATCCCAGTCAGACCTGAATCAGTCTGTTTTCTTCTTACAAACCCAGTTCCTTGGATATACAAATTATCACAAGGTGAAATGGATGGGAAATAGGCACTTAAAAGCATGAAATATTTTTGAATGCCATAGGATTTTTTTTTTTTTTTTCCCAATAGCACTCCCTCCACACAGAGCAAACAGGTCAAAGGACAGTGCCAAGCAGAAGACATGCCACTAGCCCACGTCTGTACTCAATTGCAAGGCCACTCAGGTTCACGGGGTTTATTTCGAGTCCTGCCTGGGGCCCGTAGCGAGACCTAGTTCCAAAAAAGTAGCTGGGTATGGTGGCGCACGCCTGTAATCCCAGCTACCTGGGAAGCTGAGGCTGGGGATTGCTTGAGTCTGTGGTACCCCGGGCAACGAGAGCCTGCGGTTCCACGGGCAAAAATAATGAGACCTAGTCTCAAAAGAAAACAAAAACAAAAACAAAAACAAACAACAAAAAACAAAACAAAACAAACAAACAAAAAACAAAAACAAATCGGAAAAGGTTTCAAAGGCCACAAGGGTCCCTAGACAGGATTCACGGCCTAGAAGCCCTAAACAAAGGCCGCTTGTGCAACTCCTATTAACCTATTAACGAGGGCACACATGCCCACATTGTGCAGGGACCCACTCGCGGCGGTGTGGGGGTACTCACAAGTGGGGCCAGTGAAATGAAGCAGCAGCCGCAGCAACAAGCTGAAGACCAGATGGAACAGCAGTGAACACTGGGACAGGAGAGCAAAGCTGGAGCTGGCATCCATGGCGGCGTCCCAGGCTTCTCCCTGGAGCTCTGAACCAGGGCTGGAGGGGACTGCTCGTGGGCCTCAGCCACAGTTTGCTCCTGCTCAAGGAAACGTGCTGCCAGCCATCACCTGGGCCTCTGCCTGCAGCCTGAGCTCCAGGGCGGGGCCCTGCTGGTGGGCGGTAAAAAGCCTGACACCCAATAGCTAGTACCACTCGCAAGCGAGCTTCCCGACCTGGCGTTGGAGCTCTGGCAGGGCCTCTGTGTCAAAACATAGGAAACACTCACTCTGTGGCAAGCTCGCCGGGCCGACCTGGCCTCCATGTAGCTGTCCTACCGCCTCCCCCACACGGCGAGGCCTGGACTCTGCCCAGAGCCAGTGCATGTGGGGTAGGAGGGTAAGTCCTGCGGCTGCCCCTATACACTTCACTATATATGTATGTAATGTATGTTTATGTATGATAACATGTCAGAATAAACATACTTTATTTGACATAAGTCAAATAAACATGCTTTAATATGTGTAAGGCATTACATACCTATTACATGCAACAACTTCTAAATATTAAAACCTGATTATGGCCATTGGAATAGCTTTAGTTATTTAGAAACAGAAATTCTAAACTTGTCTTTGTGCATTCCTTTGCGGAATGTTCTTGAAAGCACATTACTTCTAAGAATTGAGAGAAGCTTCTTACATATCTAAAATATTGTCACTCATTTAGGTGAGTCTATTGTTGAAAGTATTTTGAAACATTAGTCTATTTTTATTTCTATTTATCTCAGGTCATATCTATTATAGGATAGTATATTAGCATTTTTCTTTGCCCCAGTCAAAAATATAGATCACAAGATAGAAAAATAACTGTGATTCTTCTTGTACAAAAAAAAAAAATAAAAAAAAAAAAAAAAAAAAAAAAAAAAAAAAAAAAAAAAAAAAAAAAAAAAAAAAAGAGGGATGGTGTAAGTTATAGCTAGACATAAAAAAAAAATCATAAAATTCATATATTTTTCCCACAAAAATAACAGGGTTTATTTTATGGTCCCAGTGGCTTATTAACATATAATTATTTTAAAATATTTTTTAGTCTTTACTGTAACATACTACTTGTATCACTTCTATATTGAAAATACTTATTTTAACCATATAACTTCATGATGTGATTCAAATAATTCTTTATTCATTTCCCCCATATCTATGTGGATCCAATAGGTTCTATTTTGACTGACCACATTATATGTCATGTATGTTTTACTCACAAATAGAAACATATTCTTACCATTTCTACTATGAATCAACCAAGGCTTAAAGTAGTAATTTCAAGTTACCATGTTAAAGAGGTCATAATTATATAAAATACATTTTTCTGAAACATAAAATACATTATCTTTATGTATAAAGGTGTTTTTCAAAGAAATTGTTGATTCATGACATATTGATTTTTTAAAAAATTACCAGATTTCTGGAAGAATCGAATGAATGTAAATTCTCTTCTTATTCTCATTAGAGGTAATTCTCTAGTGAATAGAAAAAAGTTCCAGAAACAAAAAAGAAAAAAGTGAACAGGAAAGTAGACTACTATGAAGTTATCATAAACTCAGGGAAACTTGCTTGAGTGAAGATTATACAAGACTGAAAAGCATTTCAGGGTGAATCATATTCCTGATTTTCAAAAAGGTAGTAGTTCTGAAAAATGTCATAGATCCAGAAAAATCCCTATTAACAGCTTCTTATCCATAGACAACGAGAAAGCAGAAGCAGACAAGCAAAGATAAACATTTTCTTGTTATGCATCTTCCATTTGAAGTAAAGAGTGAAATAAGTGAAAAACTAACATATCAAGAATTGCTATGGTGCAAGCTGAGCAAGCCAAGTGGAAGTGTGGGAGGAGGACTTTCAAAAGGAAGAAGGGATCCCAGAACACTACATACAATGCTTACCGCTGACAGAAACTAGCGGCAACCATTTGCTTAGGAAAGCTATTTATGTCATCAGAGAATTATTCTGAAAATATCAAAGCAATTTTTTTCTGATACATATGTACTGTAATTTAATACTCCTTGCTGTTGTGCAATCATCCCAGGCCTGGTAGGTTCGTTGCTGGTTCTCAAAGATGAAAAGAGAATTTTGGAACTTTCCTTATATTTTACAGGCATTTAATGTTGAAATAGAGGACTGTATACACAGCTAGGCAGGTGAGCTGGAAGAGACTGAGAGGCAAAGAAGCCTATTGACAACTGAACTTCCTCGCCCCCTATAGCCAGTTAAGTGTGTAGCCACACAACTGATAGATTGTCCCAAACCTGAGGCCCATCTGCTGTTCGCTGAATGTCCCATAAGTGGAAAACATAGCATTAAAGGCTGCGGGCTCTCTGTGTTTCAAAGATGAACACTGACTTGATTAACTCATTTTCCTTATATATAAAAAGTCTGAATTTTAGACTTTTTATTTTTGTAGTCATAGTAATATCATGTTTTGTGCCCTGAAACTAATTGCTAGTATCCTAACCCTAGGTCAATCATAAAATAAGTGTAGAACATAGAGGAATCATTTTGACAAGTTTATAGCAAAGTGACAGTCCTTTACCATCATTATGGTAGTGTATTCCTTTTTATCTTTTTTTCACCTCTTTCCTCCTTCCTCCCTCTGTAATTTATTTGGAAGGGTGAATTATGTATACCAAAATTCATAACTTGAAGTTCTGATTACTAGGATTATAGAATATGAACTTATTTGTAAGAAAGATCGTTGCAGATGTTATTACTTAAGTATTATGGCCTACTCAGAGGTGAGTAGGCCATAATGTAATATGTCTGTAATCACATAGAAAAGGGAACTTAAGACCCAGAAGCATACACATGGGGAGACTACCATGTAAGGGTGAAAGCAAAGTTAAGGCTGTTCTTCTATGCACCAAGGAACATCAAAGATTGCCAGCTTGAAACTCGGGGAGAGTATGGAATAAATTTCCTGCACAGTCTCAGAAGGAATTGACCCTGTTGACACCTTAATCTCAGACTTCTGCCTTTCAAACTGAGACAAACTGTTTTTGGTGTTTAAGCCATTCACTGTGATACTGTGTTAGAGTCCTAGAAAACAGACAGATTTGTAAATAGCAAATAGCAATCCTTGTTGTGTTGAAATATATATACATAAATATGTAATCAATATGTAGTAATTCACATTTTTGTATGTATTATATACACACATGTCAAAAATAAGCCTTTTCCTTCTATGCAAATATTTTCATAAAGATTGTTTAAAACCAAACTATTCACATCAAATGCATAAAATTTGAGCATCTCAAAGCTAACTCCTAAACTCATCCCAATATGTATGTGTGTTTGTTCCAAGTTCTTTAATGAAGAGTGGTATGTTCATTTCCATATGAAATATTCACATTATCTGCTATATGGTTCTGATATAAAAAGGTATCTGACACATATATTGATCTACATGCAGTATATGTATTATCTATTGCATATATCTTGTTAAAGTTCATAATGGATTATTTCTTTAATAACTCTGAAGTTATATATTTTTGTTCACATTTAAAGCTAATTACAATAGTGCTACATTTTGTCCTATTGAGTCCTAATTTTACTCTTCCTATGTTAGTGGAGCAATGTCTGTTACTTTGTTTATTAACTGTATCTTACATGTGATTTCATGATCTGCTATAAACAGAGACAAACTCCATTTTAGTAAGAAAAGAGCTAGTTTCTGGAGCAACAGTTTTTGCATTTTAAATATAGAAATGTAATATAAATAACAGAATAATCAAATATAACTAAACAAGACATATTTGAGAAATATTTAACATAAGTTGACATCAATGTTACCAAATTTAAGGTATTTCAAGTTCTTACATAGGAATAAAAAAAAAAAAAAGAGTTCTTACACAGGAATCAAAAAAAAAAAAAAAGACGGACATTTGATGCTGATAAAGATCCTTTAAAATTTTTCTCATCATAATTACAAAGATTACAAATTACATAATTACAAAAACTAAAAGTGTGAAGTTGAAACTTTACATGGTGCTAATTCATAAATGTCTGAACTTTTGTAGACTTTGAAAAATATTTCCTTTGTCATATTTTCCCCCTTTGTGAAACAATCATAAATTCTCATAAAGACTTTGATTCATATATTTTTTATTTCAAGTTCTTTTACAATACTGCAAACACAAAAATAAGTCACCAAATGTAATCATAATTATGTTATAGAAAATGGTATTTTCAGTAAATGTAAATGTAAATTGCAAGAAACTGGTTTCTACCTGGTCTACTAAAATCTTCACATACATGTGAATTACAATATTGTTAGCCAAAATCACAATGCCAGGCTTCCAACCTGCCTTTTAACATAACTCTTCTTGTTTCTAAAGACTCTGCTTCCACCAATGCTTGAAGAATCACAAAGGTATGACTTAGTCAGGTCATTCTTAGACCTACCAATTATTAATAAGGACAAGAAAGAAACATATCAACAAACATATCAACGTACTGTAATGGCTATTTTCACTGGGTTTTTAGTTATTAGGTGATGTTTAGTCTTTTTATGTTTTCCAGTCTTTCAAATTTTAAGAAAGATTTCTAATATCATGAGAAATTAGAAGGTGCTATTTAAAACATTTCATTATAAAATTATCATAAACAAAATGATCATTTTTGTAAATGTATCTACTTCAAAAACTCATTACATTTATATCCTTACAGCTATGTCTTTGGACTTAAAATTTGTGCTAATTTTTCTTTAATATTCTGTTAGTTGACCTGAAATTAATGGAGCGAGGAAGGACAATCACCGTGTGACAGATATTTGGGTTCTGCAAGAATCTTGTTTAAATGGATATGCCATTGTTATAAGGAAAAAGCCTAACTCTGACATTAATGAGGACTAATCATGTTAAATTTCTCAGCCCACTGAAGCTTAACACTGACCTGTTATCAAAGGCATAGCTGTAAACAGACATCTAGCTATGAATAACTACTGAAATTCCAAGCACTATTATCGCCCATTTAGAATGAGAAACTGGAATTAAAAGAACATGTTTATATAGGTTTTAATCTTAACCAAAATCACTTAAAAAGATATATAGTAAACATGTTTGCTTATTTAACAAGACTACAGAAATACCATTATATTCAGTAACCACTTGTAATCAGGGAAAGTTGTATTTATTTCTAGAATCACAATTTAGCAGAGTATCATATGTTAAAAGCTATGCAATAATTTTTGTTTGTGAATGTAATTTATTTTGTGTACAGATTAATAAAACTTGTAACCTGGACAAGTACAAGAATCACTTGAGTGTATATGGTACAAATGAAGTTTAAATTAGCATAGCTGCTGTCACAAGACATTTTAAAATAATGTCATTGATTCATTCCGTTTAATTCAACCAATATTTACATAGTGACTCTTGTGTACCTGACATATCCTAGACCACTGTGGATACAGGCAAAGGAAAAAGACACAAAATGGTTCCTACTTTTTTATATCTAACATCCTAAAACAGATAAAATAATACACAGAATATATGTAATCATATAAGTTGTTTTATATATATATAGGATCAGAAAATTGTTACATATGATTAGCATTAAATAGGCAGAAAATGAGTTATCTATCTCCCATATTCACAGTAAATCACAGCTTCTCTGAAGAGGTATAAATAAGCTAAAACCTCAACACTGAGATGAACTAAGACATAGCAAAGGTGTAGAAAACTATAGGCAAGTAAATAGCAGGTGTTGAGAGTCTGAGGAAGAAAGAACTTTATCTTCACTTAAAGCAGACTCCAACATGTGATGGTGAACCATGTACTTTTAGTGACCACGTGATCTATGCATATCAGAGTCCAGTATTATTTAGAATATATTTAAAAAATTCAGTCTATTTTCATTATCATTATAGTATTAAAATAATGCACCTGCCCATGAAAGAAAAGGGATAGCCACATACTTAAAAATAAAGCTTTCACCTCAGCTTTCAGAATCTCACAGCTAAGTTTCACATTCTCCCTTAGGAAGGTGCAAAACCTGACAAAAATCTTGGTGGGATTCCAGTCATGTGTTTGAGTCCAGCTGCTTCCTCCCAGCAGGAATTTGTTTCTTAAGCACCTGAGATTGCAGGGCATTTCAGTCTACCTTTCAGAAAATTTATCTTCCGTAGACTCCCACATAGACCCAGAACTGAGAAAATGTCCTGTGGAGAGAATTGGTCGAGCATTTCAGGCTCCTCAGTTTTCTGCTTTGTTATCCAGCCCTGCATGTCAACGAAAATTTCCTGGTTTTTCCTTCCCGCAGCAGAATCTCTCTGCTTGAGCTAAGTCTGATCCAGAGCCTGTGCCCAGAATCAGCAAAGACCCACAGTGTTTGGAAAAAGACTAGTCCATCAGCTCACAAGGAAAAGTTTTCCCCTCAGCAGAATTTTTATTAATCTAGGTTTTACTTCTTCCATAGCTATCTCATCCTTTGGAAATACGCTTTTGAGAACTTAGAAATATGCCTGAGTTTTTAGCAACAGGAACAATGGCCTATTGCTACTCATGACCCTACCTACATACAGATGTCTTCGGAATGATCTTAATTTACAATTTTTATTTGGAAGGCTGAGATTCCTCTCAAATAGTCTTGATGATCCTTTAATAATTGCTCACATAAACTAGTCAGGTTGTCAAAATGCATCTTCAATCTTTCTTGCATGTTTCTATTCTAATTCAGTTATTAATAACTAGAGAAAGAACCAAAGTATGTTGTGTTGAAATACTCTCCTGCAATGAAATAGACTGAAGGCAAAACTCCATTTATCATTTGATCCTTTGCAGCACTATTTTCCACATTTTTATTCAGTAGGGATTTGTGATTGCTCAGGAACTTTTCTATAATCCAAGAAATTATGAGGCATCTCATTTTCTGATTCCCCCTTACATTATATAATATCTATGAATTATTTGGGGGGAATATAAAAAGGTAACCCTATGCTTTATATTTTATCTGTTACCACAGTCCTCCCTTAACTTATCTGTCTAACCTAAATAAAGATATTCTAATTCTTTGAATCTGACCTGCGTCTGGGAATTAGACAGGGACCATAGTTGCAGGTGATTTATTTCAGTCTCTTTTGGAAACATTATAGAGACAACTGTTGTTGTTGATGTGGATGATGATGGTTGAGCTGTAGAGTTTGAACCAGGCTTAATATATGCTCCATATATTTTGTCCTTCAAGGCTTCAGATTCGATTCATTACAGCTACAACCAAGATATATGTTGTCCAAACCATTCGTATGACCAAATGTTGCAGGATGGTACTGGGAAGAGCCATCAGTTTATTTTAGCTGAGGAAGAAAAAGAACAAAAGCAGTAGTTATTAAACAAAGCGCTATGACAGCTGCAGGAAGGTATAAAGAGTTAGGGGGAACATTTAAATATGTAAGACAGAAGAATCTACTTTTCTGTAACTTGTGGGGTGGAAGATGAACATTACATTTCTGTGGAAATCAGAACATAAAACTGGGTAATTACCTTTGATAATTATTTTCACAATAGTTTTGCTGTCTGACTCTGAGATGGTGCAAGATTGTAACCCAACTGTAGCTAGAAACCTAAGACTGCATTTCTTTTGGATTACCTTGACTAGTTTAGTCTTTTAGCTTTGATTTCTTTCAGTCTTAGTACACCAGTTATGCACAGAAAAGTTTAAAGGAACTGAGTAAATATATTTTGGAAGACTCATTTTCAAGAAAAAAAAATCAGAGAAGCTAAGAAGACAAGGGGAAGAGAATAATCATCCAAAATAGAAATGGGAATAGGACTTGAACAAAAATAAGACAACTTCATTGCCTTTGCCAAGAAGAGTACCCAAGGGAGAAACTGGTTCTAAGCTAAGGTTTAAAGCAGTGAGTGAATCTGTTTTAAAAATCTGTGCTGTTTATTTCCTTGCAGGCAATATTGACCTTGAGATGTTTGTATTGTGCATATGAATTGGGAATAATTGAGTTAAAAATAGTGTTTCAAAGGTTAGAGAATTTACATTAATGAGACAACACAGTATTTCACAGGTAAACTAGTAATTTATGATTCTTCAAATTATAACAGGTTTGTGTTTTTGAGACTTAACTTGCAACTTTAAAAAAAAAAGCTGTTTCATTATTTACCCATAGTTATAAACTAATCTATCTAGATCACCAATTTGAAGGATTCTAGGAAAACTAGTTCTGATTAGCTGATTCACAACAGAATTGGAATGTGGATCTATAAATACAGTTTTACTGTTGTCATACGCTACTGAAGTCTAGAACAGATTGTAATTGAGAATTTTTTTAGACAGTGGTTGATAGATCAGTGTATTGGCACTTCAGAGTGGAGGCAATATAAGTGTAAAATATCTAACATGTATTATGGGATCAGATAGTCAGAGTTGAGAAAACTGTTATGCAGATTTGAATAAAGGGGAATAGATCAGTTTAAACACAGAATTAAGAAGAACTTTAGGGAAAATAGAAATGCTAGAATATGCTAGATTGGAAAAAAATAAAACATTTTTCTATTTGTTATTTAAAACTAGTAGAAATTAAAAAGTTAATATGCAGCCTTAGGACAAAACTCACAAAATAATGTGGTCCTTTAAAGTACTTTATAAAAGAAAAAAAAATAAAATCAAGGATTCACAGTCTCACTATTTAAAACTTCTGAAACAAACATGGTGACTCCTGTTAGAGACTTATTCTTCTAATAAAGTGAAGTATGTGGTCCCACAAAACATGATACTAATAAAGCCTTTAAAAGATTTTTATGGGGGACAGTTGATACCTATAGTTGATTAGAATTAAATAAAGGAATAAAAACATTTGAGATGTCTATATTTTTAAGAATGTTGTCTGTAAATATCTTAAAACCATACCAAAATACTATTTAAAAAAAAGTTCTGGTCCTCTATGTCCTATAGAAAGAGAATACATAATGCCAAAAGAGGAAACACAAGTGTAATACCTCTCTGCCAGGAAATGGAATCGGGGTATGGTTAAGACATTTTCTACCCCAAAGTTGGAACTACATGGTATTTGCCTAGCGAGATTTTAGAATTCCAATGGATCAGTGGTCCCAGTGCTCTAGTTTTCTCATTTGTATTTTTTCAAATGAGAGTATTCATTGTGATTATACTATAACTACTCTACAATCATATGTTCAGTATGTGCATGTAAAATAACTTGCCTTTTATGGATATTCGTACAAAAAAGAATGGATTTCCAACATGACGTGTGATCCTAAGCAATAGTTTGTAAGCTCTGAGGAGGTGCTGAGTGGATTCTGAACTCACAGGTCTAAGCCAGATCTTACAGAAATGAGAACTAAAAAAAAAGATTCACAGGTGAACCCAACTTAAATACACTGACTGGCAGCTGCACTCAGAGTGATGAACATGGGAACAGATGTACCCTGATGCATTTTTATTTTTGAGTTAGGTTTTATATATTTTTGAGTTAGGTTTTATATATCATTTTGATGATGCTTGCTGAGTGAAAGTGTAATAAAGTATATATTTCGTATTGGAGGAATACTGATTTTCAACAAATGATGGACTTTCTTGAACTAATGTAAATAAAGCATCTTGTCAATATTATTGTTGAAGCAAGTGGGTCATTTGGCCAGTAGTGTTTTCCAGTCAAGAATGTGCTGCTGATTATATAAAATATTTTTCTACTTCCTTTTATGTAAAGCAAGATATTCCTCTGTACTCTGCATTTTCAATAATTCATAATAGCATCTACGGAGCATTAGGATTAGGTTGCATATTTTTGACAAGACTGCTTCACAGGGGATTGTATGACCTTCTTCAGGAAGAATAAAATATACACTTGGTGCCACTGATAGTTTTAAAATGTTCCTAAATATGGATCATTGATACCCAGATTCATTAAAATATTCATGATGATATTTTAATCTTATCATTCCCCTTTCATCATTTAAATAACTATTAAGAAAAGAGAATAAGTAGTTTAAACTTTTTCTTTTTCTTTATTTTCCAGGCTTAAAAGAGACTTTATAAACAATATCTTTAGCTATTAACCAATAGATTGAAAAAAGTTAATGTTTTTATCAAGCACAGTAATTCTCAATGATACTAATATTGTACCAATATTGGTCAATGGGAACCTTTTCAAGTTGTATTCTCAAGTGTTTGACATAACACTAGTAGCAGTGGTTGTTACTTCCTATATTATATGAAGAACTATCCTAAGCAAAATTATAATTTCATGGACTCATGGTAGTAGCCAGTTTGTATGTTTATTTTTTCATAACAAAATATTGAAATAAATTGACTGTAAAGAAAAAATATACATATATGAAAGCAAGTACAGAAGAGGCTTGACTTTTAAAAACAATAAAGGAACTTTTGGTTTAAATTAACATGTATAGAATTTGAAAGTTGTTATTTCTATCCTTACACACACACACACAAACACACACACACACACAATAAAAAAAACCCTGAAAATGGATGGCTTTACTTTTACCACATGGAAGTGGTATGGAGGACAAAGCATCACATTAAAATCTAGCTAGACAGATACATAAATTGAGTCAAAGTTCAAACCTGCCTACCTGAATTACAGCTCTTTGGAGTCACAATTTGGCAAGTGTCTTTAATTTGTAATTCTCATGAACTAGTATAGACTAGTGTGGGAGTGAA
The DNA here is from genome assembly GCA_004024945.1 of Uropsilus gracilis. Classification (NCBI taxonomy): domain Eukaryota; kingdom Metazoa; phylum Chordata; class Mammalia; order Eulipotyphla; family Talpidae; genus Uropsilus; species Uropsilus gracilis. The sequence continues at coordinate 17,458 of PVHY01006995.1, read as the reverse complement.
AAGTCCCAGAAGCTATCTTTTTGTGAATTCTCATGGGCAACTTTCATTGGTTCTACCTCTAGGAAGCTATCCAAGCCTCCTGATGAAGAGCCAAGAAGATCCTCTTGACTGTGGCAGGGTTAGAAGATGAAAACACATTGTGAAAAAATTCAGATTATTATCCATTTCAAACTCTGCATTCCAAAGTAAAGACGATCACAACCTTCTCCAATTAAACTAAAGGATTGTTCTTCCACTCCAGATCACTTTATATTTCCTGTTTCACCTACGGGATAAAAAAAAAAAAGCAAAAAAACAAAAACCGCTAAGATATGCTTATAACAGAGGATAGAGATTTGATCATACAATTATGAAATGATTCCACATTTACCTGACAACAAGACTTCAGTATTACAGAATATTGCTGCTGAACTGAGAAAATATATCTCCTATGAGGAGTGAAGAAACATCAAAGACAACAGGGAAAACAAAAGAAAAGATGCTAGAGAAAATGGTACCTTCTAAAAATCTGTAATTATGATCATGTTAAAATAGTCCAAGTTCTATGCAGATTAACATAAAAATAATATTTAGACTCACTTAATTCTGTTTGTATTATTTGATACATCAAGTTCAGTTTCAGCAAAATTACAAGACAAGTAAACACATGAAAAAAATACTCTGAGGAAACAAAGCTATAGAATCAGATACAAACATGGCAGGGATGATGGACTAATCAGATCAGAAGCTTTAAATATATGTGATTATATGTATAGATGTAGACAAAACATTTAACAAATGTCAACATCCATTTGTGAATAAAACTTCTCAAATACATATAGAGGACATACCCTCAATACAATAAAAACTATATATAGCACAATCATAAATAACATCATGAAAAACTGAAGTGGTCCTCTAATATTAGGAAGAGGAGAATAGCATCCACTATTATCACTGCCATTAAACAGAGTACCAAACTGCACAAAACCAAAGCCAGTGATATAATCTTAAAATAAGTCAAAGGGACAAAAAGCCATCATATTCAAAAAGGAACAATGACAAGAAACTGAGGAAACTTTTAGTCAGAAATTGTATAAATAAAACCTTGAATTTAAATATTTTGTGCTAAAATTAAAAAGAAGCTCACTAAACCAGAATTCACTGCTCAAATTATCCTTCAAAGGAAAATAAATATTATTTCAGACAAACAAGGGATTGCATCAATTTCAGATATTCCCTGCAAGAAATGTTAAATATTCAGTTAATAAGGAAAATTATATAGATTAGTGTAGTAGATCAGGCAGTGCCCCCAAATAATTTATCTTTATATGATATCCCAGAATATATGAATATGAATTGTTAAAGATAGAATTTTTCCAATATATTCCAAAATTTGAGTGATCACCAGCAAAGTTAGTTTTGGTAATTTTCAATATTTATTTAGAAAAATGATATTTGAATTGGGAAGGGTTTATATATTTTAATTTTGATTTGGAAGAACATCACTATGCATATCTATTCTCTGTGACTCTGAAAAAAAGTTTATTTTTCTATATGATCTTTCCATATACATTTCCTTCTCTTTGGGGGCTCATTTTTACCAAATGAAAATAAAAATAATCACGTTAAGTAAGTGTTCACGATAGGTATGTGTTCATTTTTCATCATTAAGTTACCAGCAAAGGACTATATGAAGCTCAGTGCTTGATTTTAATTTAAATGGCTTTTATTGGTAAATTCAATTTTGCTATGCTTCATAAGGATGTATTTCATCTAACAAACTGAATTGCCTACTTTTACAGATTGACGTGAATCAGGAAAGAAGCCTCATTTCATGCAAACTTTTTAATATCTAGGCAGAAATGTAAAATTTACTCCTGCAATCATCTATGGTTCTACTGCATCAAGGATCCTATTTATCTAAGCAAATGGGAGAGCTGACATTGGGTCGGGTCTTCTGTGCTTCTCTGCAGTATTACATGTCAATATATTTAATCTATTCAACATCTTAAGATGCTTTAAACATAGTCACATGCATTTAGGCCAGGGTTTGGACATACTGTTACTACCTGTAATGAATTCCACCTATAGTGAAAGTTCTCTAAGCTAGTGACATCTTTCAAATTAATATTATAAACATTTGATTGAAAATTGACGTTTTCAAATCTAAATGATGAATCATTTGCTCCATGTTAGATCTATAGAGCACAATGAGCACTTTTAATTTTTCTGGGTTTTTTATTCATTTTTATTATAAAATCCCTAATTCTTTCTCCACTCAAAATGGAAATTAGCCATTAGAAATTAAATTTCCTCATCTATTACACTTAATGTGTCATTAAGATGAAGTAGAAATAAAAGTGTGCATCTTGCTAATTTATAAATGAAAATTACACATAATGTTGATAACTATGTTTACCGAATAACTGACATTCAATTATTTTACGGAATCTGCTCAATGCAAAAATGTTGCTAACTGCTCCTCTTCCTGCCCCCCAAATTGCCCATTAATTAGAGCGAACAATTGTACATTGCCACTGTCACTCTATTTGCTGTTAACAGGCTCTTTGCTCTTCGTCTTCTTCAGTCTACTAAACTCAAATTTTCTTTGAGCCGGGCACAGTGGCGCATGCCTTTAATGCAGCCTAGAGCGAGACTAGGAATCGCTTGAGTGCGTGGGATTGAGAGCCCCCTACCCCCCAGTAGCGAGACCTAGTCTCAAAAAATAGCTGGGCGTGGTTGCACGTGCCTGTAATCCCAGCTAACTGGGAGGCTGAAGCTGGGGATCACTTGAGTCCGTGGTACCCCTGGGCACCTGCGGTTCCCAGGCAAAGTAGCAGGACCTAGTCTAAAAAGAAAGAGAAAGAAAAGTCCCAAATATTCTTTGAGTCACAATATGCTGAGATCATACAAGCCTCTTCACTAAACGGAAGGATGGATTATCCTTAAATAAAGCCCAGTGATTCCATGTTTCCTACCGGTTTATTGGTTGGGAGTAAAAGTGGAAGCTGATTCTGAACCATGAGTCTTAAGAAATGGGATGATTAGAAGTCTGAAGAGACCATCTCATTCCTGAATTCCGGGGGTAGGGAAAGAACAGAGAGAAAATATCATGATTCCTTGTTCTTTGTCTTCTGGTCTTACATGTAGATTTTTAAGATGTGATACTTAAAAACTTTGGTAATGAGGTCATGAGGTCACAAACTAAAGATAAAAAGCTAATACAATTTATTGGAAAGATTGTGAGTCGTGTTATTAATCAATGAGTTATTGTGTCAGAACAGAATGTGCTTATTTCTAAGTGCCTACATAGGTAAACTGATAAAAACATCTTCATTGTTTAAGTTTTTATTCAAAGTACATCATCCTAGCTAATGCAGTTTGTAATCTTTCCAAGTTTGAGTCCCAAATAACTAAATATATTTAATAATGGCTACTCTTTTGGAGAATAAAAATAATGGATGACGATTATTACTCTATTGTTATGGTTCTTTGTCCTTTTGCATAGTTCATTATTCTGGAATTACCTCTATAATTGCATAAAATGGGCAATTTTATTATACTTAGATGACAGATAAGGAAAAGGAGACTTAGAGGAAGGTCATACAGGCCAGGAATTACAAATTCATATTTGGGTAGTCTGGTTCTGGAGTTCCAGTTTCTTATAATGGGTGCTGCCAAAGAATACAGAGGTAGACACAGAGATATTTGGACTATATTTTACTTTATAATTTAAACATTTAAATTTTACCATAATCTCTAAAAACACAAGACCAAAGAGTTAATAATAACTTTAAATAAAAAAGTAATAGAAATTAAAATTGGAATTTTATGATTTGTTAGAATTTTTAAATACTATTTTCTCTTGAATCTATATACTATCTATTTTAGTTAGAGGAGGCACAGAATTAAAAAAATGGTTTAGTGTGGTGTTTTATTTATGTGAGTTTATACCTTTCATTTTTTAACCTACAATTACTTCCTTGAAAAAGTGATAAAATAAATGCATGCTTTTTCCCTCTCATGAAATTTATTAAAAAGCATTAGAAAAATGTTAGAAATGTTACTAAAAGCAACAGTTAAATGAACTTGGATCTGTGACTCAACAAAATTTAGAAACCATTCTTTGTGAAAACATCTCATAAGTATGATAATTTGTATTCAAACTTTAAAAATAGGGAAAAAGGTCTGCCTTTGGTTAGGAAACACATATACATCTAACTCCCTAAACCAAATTTCATGACTGGAACTTCACAACGGGTGGGTAAAATAAAGAAGAATATATTTACTTGTTGTTGCTGTTTATTAGACTTCTCTATAAGTTAAATTGCACTTACTGAAATAGTAAATAGTAGGAAAAAAATCACATGAGCTCCATTTTTTATTCCTGAAGAAGATGGGAGAGCACCAAGTATAGCTACAGAACTGTGAATTTACTTAATTTTTATATAATTACCCAGGTCCTTCTAGTATAATATGCATTCTTGAAATTATAATCTGGTGATGTTACATTCTATAATTTAATTAAAAAAAACTCATTTTATTTACCATTTTTCTGGAAGAATTTTGCATTGTTCTGTTATATTATAGTTCTCGGCCCCATCCCAGAAAATTCACAGGTTGGTATTATGCCATATATAATGGGATGTAATTATTACAGTATTTTAACAATAAATTATTGAAATATTTAGTGTACTCAGTATGTTATAGTAATATTCAATTTCTTTTGATTAATAAACAAATTAAACAGTAAATTCTTTGCTGGGTAATTATTTGAACATATTTTTTCTATTATTTATTAAATGACTTAAATATTTTACATCAAGAATATTTAATTTCCTATCATATACCCTTTCTTTTAACTATAATTGTGCTGCCACAAAAATTACTTGAAAGAAATTGTAAGGTATATATGAAAGTGTTTGCAGATTACACATGGCATTTTTACTATACGGAGTTGTTATTTTAACAGCCTGTCTTGATGATATGATATAATAGCTCAAAATAGATTGGGGAAATTTCTATGAATTTTAGGACCACACAGATTTGCATTTATGGTCAATAAAAACATTTTCAGATGGTTGCTTGGCAACCTACATGCAAGGAGAAATTTACATCAGCACCTAAAGAATAAGGGCTTAAGATATTAAATTCTTTTTGTGTGTTTGGTATTACTACACTTCAAAGTTCACCAACAGTATTAACTTAGTTGACTTTCCAATTTCATTTGTAGTTATCAGTTTACATATTAACTTGTTTGTGAAAGCATAATAAGAAAAATACATATGGAACATATTTCCCCCTTTTTGGGAAACTCTTTTATAGTAACTGTTACTATATTTTTATGAAATATCTGTCACATTTCACATTGGATAAGTTGAACTAGACAAAACAGAAACTAAAACCACATGTGAATGAATAAAACCACATGTGTATATATACTGATTTCTTTATTATACTTTCTCATTCCCCAAGATACCTCTGCCACACTATCCATGTCTACTTGCCTACCATGAAGAACAGAGGCACTTTGGTAAGGTTTAACAATAAGTGTCATTTTAACCTCTCTTCAAGTTTCAAGACAATCACAGGAACCTTAGCAACTACCACAGGCAATAATATTAAGCAACACAAATGAAATGAAACTGTTGTTCACTCAATACTTATAGGTGACTTTTTTTTATATCAAACAAGATCTGTGTACTCTATTGTCATCTTAAGCGCTGTTCATAACAACGCTGTGATGGTGACTGCATAAGCTGCTTTCCACATATATGACTCCTGCTTTCCATGTGTTATGGGCAACTATGTCTTGCTTAATTCTATTATTTATTTATCCTTAAATGCAGATCATTATCCCTTATTTTACTAATTTCAGTTCATTCCTCCATAATTAAAATTACATTCTAGTTTTTGCTTTCCTAAGTCTAGATATTGCTCAGCATTCTTTCTGTATCAACGATCATACCATCATCCTACTTAAAATCTAGTGGAAACTTAAAACTTTTTTTTTACCTAGAAAAGTCACAGAACCTTAGCACAATGTTAAATTTTACCTCAAGAAATGGAACCCTATATATCACAACTGCCCATTCACTCAGTACTTCTTGCAGATATGTGGGACACTCAAATAATGTCAGATATTACAAAATTCTAAGTGTCTTGGCTGACTTTTTACTTTCTATCCATTTCTCTAAACCAGTAATCCATAGGTATATCATTTATTTTTCTCCCTTACTTGGAAAATAATTATTGATGTTAAATTATAGATTACCTCTCCCTAAAGAATTATGTTGACCTTTCCTTCCCAATATGGCTTGAATATCATTTCATCAGTTTTGACACATTAGCTAATACTTCTGTTTCTCTGCTATATTTGTTTATAGGGCAGCTGCTTCTTGTATAGTAGCAGACAATATTTTTCTTCAACATTTCCCCCCCAGGACCTATACCAGTATTTGTTTAGGGTCTAGGGTTTGGTATTTAACTATGAGTCAATTGCTCAATAATGTGATTGAATAAATAAATCACATAATCATTATATTAGTGATTTAAGTCATAACATTTTTCAATGATAATATTTATGAAGTTTGAACTTTAAAACATTACTCATTTTGTAATGAAAAGAACATTTGAATGAGACTGTCCGAATTAAAGTAAACTTTTCCATTGACCTGCATTAATCAATAAATATATGTTGTCAATGAATCATATACCTGAAACATAATTGAATGGTCTCCACCATAACATATGTAAAATACCACAGACAATGATTTATAATAGAAAAGAGATGGAGGTTTATGATAGAGGAGAGATGGATTGACGTTTGTCATAATGAAACAGTTTATAATATTGTAGAGTCACTCTAGACTTGCTGAATTGAATAACATCATGGAAAAATTGAAATCTGAACTATTTTCAGAAGATGAGCAAATCTGAGTCAAATAGAAAATATAAAGAACTTTTCAATAAAGAGTCATAATAGGAGCAAAGATTTGGGGATGAAAGAGATAATAATATTTAGGAGAAGTGTAAGCCACCAATAAGTAATAAAGCATCATAAGTCACAGAAGCAGGTTCATTTAGGGAATAGATATTAATTAAAATATGCAAATAGAATCAAAGAAATATTTGTTAATTTAGTATTTAAATATTGAGTAAAAATAAGGCAATAGGCACTGCACTATGTACTTTAGATATATGGTGGTCACAAAAGCTACCAACTTGTATTTTATGGAGTTATATTTTACAAGAGAATTACATATCATGTAGTCTCACAGAGTTAACTGAAATGGAGAAGGGCAAGATATAAGTACATATATGAAGAAAACTGACATATAAGAAAATTATCTAGCATTTGAAAGACAAACAATTAAAATTCATTCAGAAATCAAAAACAATCATAGTAGGCCATTGTTATGCTGAAATTCTAGAATATAAAGGAGTCTAGGTAACTGAATTTAGGGACAGATATAATAATTTGAATTGCTTGTGAAGAATTTAAGATGACACTCTTGGGTGAGATCTCAGCAGAAGCATTATCTTTCACCAAGATAAAAAATGCAGGTAAGAATGTAGAAGAAAAAAGCACCTTAAAATGTGTATTAGCAAGTAACATTCAGAGGCTGACTTCAATTACTTCTGTTGAAAAATCATTTTTCTGTATTTTTATCATTTATTTCAAAATGAATTTTTCTCTTTCACTCCCTCTTACTTTTATATTTGTTTATTGTTATACTTTTAGATGCTATTGTGTGCTATTTTCATATTTATTTACCTTGCTAGAGGCCACAGATCAAACCTATCTTTCATTTTAAAGCATATTAGTTTTCAAACATTACAACTGCTACATTCTTATAGGACTTATTATATTATGGAACTTCATTTACCCATAGATTAGAACTTTTCATTTATAGTTTTTCTACTGTTTCTATCCTCTATTTCCTCTGCTTTAATTTAGCTATACACTCATAACATGATTTACAATTTTCTAATCTTATCCTGAGTTTATCTGTAAAAACCAAATATATATTTTTTAAATTTTTAATTACTTTTGGACCTAGAATATTCATTTAATCCTCCTTTTTTCGATTCTAGTAAACTTTTGAGCTTATGTATTTTATTTATTTTCCTCCTATTTTCTTGAGAAATCAACCTCTTTATTACTAAATGCCTTCACTGAAGACTCCAATGTCCACTTAACCTGGAGTTTGTTTCTGAGGTCTGTCTCTAACTCCATGTATCATATTCAAAGATGTTCCCTTACTGCCTCATGCTTATTTGATTGTTTTTGTTTTTTTTTTTTTTGAGACTAGGTCTCACTATTTTTGCCTGTGGAACCGCAGGCTCATGTTGCCCACAGACTCATGCAATCCCCAGCCTTAGCTTCCCAGGTAGTTGGGATTACAAGCACACCACCATGTCCAGCTATTATTTTGGAACTAGGTCTCACTTCGGGTGTCCCAGGCAGGACTCGATCCGCGATCCCTGGCCCTGGCCACGGCTTCCTAGGCTCTGATTTACAGGCTTGGGCCACCATGCCTGACCTCCTCATGCCTATTTGAAAGAAGACTGTGAACATTTCTTCCTATCTTTGAATTCAATAACTATACATTGATAGTCTGAGATCAGTCATGGTAGAAATATCTTCACACCAGAAAAATTATTAAAAGGTTTCACAAAATTCCTCCAATGCTCCCAAAGGCATTACAAAGGGTCCTGTAGTTAGCATCAGTATGCTAGTAATTTTATTTTCCTTTGTTCTTTTTCTATGATTTTTAAATTTTTCGGTGATTGCACATATATATCTACACAAACCACACACACACACACACACACACACACACACACACATCTTAAACCATTATCTAACCCAAAGTTTTCCCATCACCTTATCATCCTTGAACGATCTCAGTCTTTGGTGCCCTCCCTCCTCCCCCGTTTTCTCCCTCCTCCCCCTCTCTCACTCTCTGTTTCAGTTCTATAGTGTTGGCATTATATTTTTCTTGTCTGTTTGTTTTTCCTAAATCCCTCATATAAGTGAGACTGTCCCAGGTTTCCCTTTTCCTTTCTGACTTATCCGCTAACATGACTCATTTGCAGTAATAATTTTTTAATGACAAACATTGTGAGCATAATGATCTTAGAGGTCCCAGTCGATTCTGTTGTCCTTCAAAGAGGCTTTACTCTTTGTTAAGAATATAGAATGATGACTTGGTAACTATAATAAAGTCTCTGAGTAGATGGTGTACAGAAATATTGGCAATGTTCTCCACCTCAAATCACCTAACTCCTCTGGTAAAACTCAAAAGAACTTTCAATCAAGAAACTCACTCCCTTGAACATTCAGGCATTTACCATAGTGAAATGTCAAGTGAGGGCAGAATTTGCTGTCTATCATAGTTCTGTGCCTCTCCATTCTCCCTGGAATCTTGATCCTTCAAGATCCCAATTTTTGTTTCTCACTTTTACAAGATTTTTAAAAATAATGTTAATAATTCCTATGACTTTCCTGTCCTCTGCTACTTCCTGCCAAAATAGCACATTGATATTTATTTTTACATTATTGCATTATGCCTCCAAGTGAAATATATACTAAGGGAAAAAATAACAAAAAATGTGAGCTGACTTCTTTCTAATATTATCCTCTTGAGAATCTGGACTTTCCTCTCCTTCTTGATGACTTTAAACAGAATTTACATTTTTATTATTGTTATTAATCTGACTTTTCTAGTTGTCCTTCAAAGTGGCATTGATTTACCATAAACTACTCCCTCTTATGTAAAAGAAGAAATAAACCCTATAAAATTGGGGATTTTCTTTTTTGTTTAATTTTGTGTCTGTGTGTTCTGTAGTTTTAGGACTTAGTATGTGGTTGGCATATAAGAAGTGACTAAAGATATAATTAATTTCTTATTTTGTCAAAAACACTTTTTCTTAGTGACACAGTTATATAATTCAATATTGCAGTTTTCATTTCTGAACATCTGCATCGAAATATCATCTGACTGAATTTTTCACTTTCATTTATTTATCCATGACTTAATCAGAAAGTTCTTTATACATTTTTTTCAATATTGCTGCATTCTATTCTATTATTATTTAACTTTTAATAAATAAAACAAAAATGCAATTGATTGATGTGGGGGTAAAATTAATATGGCTGCTTTTTAAAAAATAAAGCAATATGGAATAAAAAGTACAACAAAATGAAAACCAATCTTACCCTGTGTGCAGTGTAATTACAATAGGTAAATTAAATTAACATCTGATAGAAAGTATTAGATATTTCTGAGTTTCTGTGTTTCTTTTGAAAACAGAATTGACTATGTCTATGTAATTATTAAATATTAATTTCAATTGTATATGAAATAGATGAAGATAAAAGTACTGTGAAATGGAAATAACTGATTCTATGATAATTATTTTGTGATAAATGTTAATATCTGAATGATTTCTATAATTTTAACAAACATTGAGACCATATTTTTAATTATGTATTTCAATTTTAGACAGAACTTTTTTGTTTTCACCTCTCACATAATATCCATTACCCCATTTACTCTCTTCTAATTATTCTGTCACTCTTCATTCTTGATATATAAATTCATTTATATAAATTAATGTATTTATTTTAATTATATATAGTTACATTATATGTAGTAATTTTTCAAATTTCATTTCTGCTATTATGACAATAACACATCCGGTTTCTCTTTTTTTTTTTTTTTTTTTTGATCAACAATATTTATGCATTGGCAATGACACTGCTGTAACACAAAATTTAAATGTTCATTACTTCAGTAAAGACTGAAAACTATATCATTACAGAATGCAAGTTGTTAATGTTTGTTCAATAAAATCATTACTAATAATTTTTGCCATTTAAATTTTTCTCTTGAAATTGATTTTGATTTTGAATATACACTAGCCTGAAACTGTATCATAACAACATCTTTATTTCTAAAGGTTTAAAACCTTTGGTGGAAGAAGACCTTTGGTGGTACTTTCAATCAAGTGCCATCCATGGTCAATTTCAAAGCAATTTTAGATAAGGATTAAAAACCATCCAGTTACTTCCTAAGAAAATTACCTGATTATCTTTAATTTTGTGCACAAGTATTATATGGTAGTTATTTTATATGCTACCATAAACATCACATTTCTGAGTGATAGCTTTGGAATTTCTACATTGCTGTTATAGCATCAAAGATAAACAATTCATCACAAATATAATCTTTAATCAACATTTGAATGCACACTTGAAGTGCCCTTAAAATATTTTGATCTTACGTGCTTATGTAATTTTAATGAAATCAAATGTTTAAAGAGCATTTAAAATATATTTTAGCAACTCTGATAGAAATGTACTTTCTGTGTGATTATGTAGATTTCTCATGATAACAGAAAAATAGCAGACAAAATTAGTCCACAAACATGGCAATTGAGATATAAAATGACTCACTAGCTATAAAGTTGTTTTTCCCTTGAAGAATACAATGTCAACTTTATAATGGATTAAATAATTTTCTTCCCTTCAGTTGATAACAAAACAAAAATATATTTAGTTACAAAGAAGCAGAGCTGCATATTTCTAAACATGTAATTTGCTGCTTGGAGAAAAAAATGAAAAACAAAATAGTAAGTTTTAAAATTTTAGCCAAACATTGCAAATAGATTCAATAATTCACCAAGACAGTGAAATCAAAATAAGCTTATGTATTACCTGAAGACCAAAGTGGACTTATTCATGCACTTTAAATACCTATAAAATTTATCTTGCACATAGTACGTAGTTATTAAGTGTCCAACTGATAATTGTTTTTTTTATGAAAGTCAACATTTATATAATATGTTTTTGGATTTTAAAATTTCCAAGTATCCTACTGCTTATTTATTATCTAAGTATAAGTATAATCTATTTTTAAAGTGATATAGTTGTAATCTCTGCTTATCATTATCTGAGTTAAACTATATGTTATAAATGAATAAATATAACTTTATTCTACTAGTCAACCAGTCTTGAAATATAGGTTTGGAGCAGCTATAGTAACTATTATGAGATACATGGTAAAGGATATTGATAATTCAAGAATCCAAAAAGTTTAGTAGAGATAAATGAATTTCATAAATTACTGTTTTGAATATGCTTTCGAACTTGTATCTGCAAATGTTTTTCATGAACATACGGAACAAATGATATTATTCTCTAAAAGGAAACAAAGCAGGTTATCATTGCAAACAGTAAAAATGTGAACTTTCAAATGGATCAAAGGAATAATGCTTTAGATTTTATGTAATCCTCATCTAGTTTCAACATTCATTAGCTAGAAAACCAAGAAAACTACTCTATAAGCCTACAAATAATAAGCTAAAGCAATCTCTGTGGTGGAGGAGAGACACTATTTTTCTAGGGAAGATTAAGTGGGCATCCTGAAAGCTGGAGAGGGAGCAGAAGTACTGAGACTGTGGCTTCCCTGGTACTGTATTTTAAGATCAAGATAGAAGGAGCCCTCCACCTCCAGTTAAAGAATTTAAATGCATGTATTCCAGTGCAGGTCACTATGCTGATAATAAAATGTTACTTGGCTCACCTGTGGACTGGATTGATGCAGCCTCCATCAGTCCTTGTTCTGGACAGACACTAACTGACAGACATATGCTCATTTCTTGGTCTAAAACTTTTGTCTTACTATTCACAGTTCTGTTCCATAATTAACATGCAACATTATCAGAAACAGCAAGGAAGAGAAAAGGGGGAAAGAAAGTAAAGGTGAGAGTAGAAAAGGAGAAGAGGAGGAGGAGGACAACAAACGAGAAAGAAAAGGAAGGGGAGTTGAGGAGACACAAGTAAAAAAGTATTAAGCCATACAGAAAGGCAACCAGTCAACAGAAACAGGATTTAATCAAGGATTAAAGTAACTGTAGTTAGATTATAAGTGAAAAAATTGGAGCATCCAGCTAAAGCTTTTCTTAGAAGAAAATTCATAACATTATCTTCATTGTAATAAAGAGTAAATGTCAAATAAATGACTTGACTCCCTTTAAAAAAGGACAAAAATGAAGAGCAAATTAATCTCAAAGGAAGCACAAGACAGTGATTTGCATAATAGAAATCATTAGAATAGAAAACAAACAACAAAAAAATGATAGACAATCAATGAAATCTAGAATGCTGTTTGTAGGATCAATAAAATTGACAATGATCTTGATAAACAGCTAGAAAAACAAACATTTCCAATACGAGAAAACAGAAGAAATTACTACTTATGCTATCCATATAAACAGGATTATAAGTCATATATTGAAGAATAAACTACCAATACATTCAACAACATACATCATGCTAAAAATGTAGTCTTGGTACCAAAATGAATTGATTGGAAGAGAGAGAAATCTAGTGTACACTGTTGTACAGTGTGTCTCCCACTGTAGTGACTGTCACCCTAACAGGCACTGGAGAGTTACTCTACTTTCTCCTGGCTATGCAAAATCATTATCAGTTTCTTTCTCTTATTTTTTTTTTGTCACCTTGCATTGTGTTCTCAAAGTATTCATTGTTTAACTGTGGGATTACTGTTGTGATTATCTCATTTTTATTTCTTCCTCCATTTAGACTAATCAAAGTAGGTAATATCATGCCAGCACACCTCAGAAAACAGGAAAGACACTGAACCAGGAAAAGTATATAATACATAAAGTTATATAAATAAATGAATGCATGTATGAGAGTATGAATGCATGAATGATTGAGCATACAAAGAACATATTTCTTGAAGTTAATATCCCCTATAGCATAAATAAAGGAAAAAGAGAACTAGACCAAGTTGTTGGAAATGAATATTACTATTATTATCTAGACTTTAAAGTAATTAACAAGCAGTAAAATATTGACTAATAATAGGTAAGGGAAGTATTTACAATGATAGAGTGCATTTCACTTTCACTTTATAGTTTAGAAATGGAAAATATGATTGGGTTTGTGATTTACCAGGGGTTATATTGAGAATTAAAGCATTATTGCAATTTATTGCTCAAAATGAGAATTTTTTTCATAAAATGGTTCCCATCATTGTCATACTCAACATGAAAAACTGTCATCCAAGAGCTGCTATATCTTAATCAAATATTTAATCTCTTAGGGTCTCATGTCTTCATATCTAAAAGGAGAACACTAATAATATTTTAGCATGTTATTATCAAAAACTGGTTTATTATGAGAACTAAATGAAGTAATTCATGTAAAAATGAGGTATTTCTGCATAATATATACTGTATGCGTGTATATACTATGTGCAATAAAAATACAAATACATTTAATTGCACACATACTTTGCTTCTGCTAATATTGATGATGATGATAAAAGCATCAAATCAAGTTGTTAAAGTTTCAGCATTCTAAATATTATTCTCACATTACATATTTTAAGTCATTGGAAATAATTACTCATTTATATTAAATGTCAAATACTTAAGAAGTTTATAGTATGTGGCATGGAAATTACTAATATTATGATTAGTTGCATAACTGAAATATTTATATTTATTTGATGTCATTATTTTGTCATAATTTAAAAAAAAACATACTAAGTTACATAATTTCAATCATAAGGCTACATATTAAGCAATTACTAATATTAGATTCAAAATTGCAAAGAGGGGTATAAACTGACATTGATGCAGAATCTGCTTTGTGTCATAATTTTCAGCATGTATATATATATATTTGTAAAATATATAACATGTTTTATCAATTGCTTAACATATACATACAGTGTTGTTTATTTTCACATATTGGGGGGGGGTAAAAGAAAGTTAAGTGTAGGTGAAGATAAGTGATTTGTCAAAATCACCAATTAGAACAGTACTAACAAAACACCAAAAGAAATGGAATGATAAGACTAAAATGGTTAAAGTTGCTTTCAGATTATATAACACATGGTAATTAAAATTTTTCAGACAGGCTTAAGTAGAACACCCATATTTATAGACATTGAGTGTTAAACATCAACATCAAATATTTTATTTTACTAACCTGAAGCTAAATTCCAGAATGCCAAAGAGCTTGTCTAAGTTCACAAGACACATGAGAAATAATTCTCTCTACTACCCCATGCTCTGCTTATTTTCAAAGACTTTATAATAGTATGTTCTTTGCAATATTTATAATACAGATGTATTAGTTCAAACTTCCACTAGAAATATATGAGTTTTTTTGTGGATGAGTATCTAGCATTCTTAGGTATAAATACTGCTAGATTATTCCTCATATTTTTAGTTCATTTTTATTCTATAGATCCACCTTCCCCAAACTATTATGCCACAATCAAAATAAGAGATAATGAAAATATAGTATTCTAAAAATTACTTTAATATTAATTTCAGAGAATCGCAAAGAACCTGAAAACTGTGGTCTTTGAAAATTGATGTTTGTTCTCCAATAAGACAAATTCTTAAAGAAGAACTATCACCTGCTAATATCCACTCCATCTGGGCAGAAAACTGTGAAACAAGAAACCTGTAAAAAAGGAAATCATTTACCACTAATTCTATTTAGAAATTAGCATTCAGATATTTTTAAATCAACACATTGGGAAGGTTATTGAAGGAACTTATCAAATTGAGAATATTTTCTGACTTAGAACATTATGTATGTATGTGCAGATATGTGCATGTACATAATCACAAATGTGATTACTTTTTTTGTGGTTACTATATTTCTGGCTATGTATGACATGTATATATACATATATACACACATACTGTATAGTTGTTAAAGTTAGGCATGTTATATAACAATGAGATGAAAACAGAAAAAAATAGAATTCTAATTTCAATTAATTTGATCTATGAAGTAAATATGGGTATAAATAAACACAAACTTTCAAAAATAAAGCCAGAATATTTCTTTAAATTGGTCTCTGTTCTTAGTAACTTGTTCACAGTTTCCTGTCATTGTATTTGTGTTATGTTCTTCACCTATATGATTCTTGGAATTCTTGATTTGTAATATCAAAACATTATTTCTTTTGCAGAAAAATCAATGCCTGTGCTCATTAACTTTCACTTACTGGCCACTTGGGAACAGTTTGAACTTTTGTTGTTGCTTTTTAAATCAAGGTGACATTGGTTTTTAACACTGTATATGATTCAGAGTTTAGTAGGTTCACACCTTTTCAAATGTCTGTCATTAAAACCACCACCCAATCACCTGTCTTCCACCAAGCACAATTTGAAGTTTTTATGTCCCTTTCATGGGTATCACAAAGAAACGCTGCTTCCAATTACTGTTTATATGAGACAGCATTTCTACCTTTATCTTGGTCTGAAAAATATCAGGATAATACATATTTTCAAGATAAATTTAAATATAAATTTATATATATTTCAAATTTATTTAATTATATAAATTGCAAATTGTTATATTTTCAAGATAACTACATATACTATATATACACTTATACACCATATATATATATATATATATATATATATATATATATATTATTCATGACTACTCTTATACCTCTATCCTGAGTATATACAAGTCAAATGTGGGGTATCAGCATTCTTTGTAAGTTTAACACCAAGTAACATATTTACTTAATTTGATTTTATGTCTTAGTCAATTCTGAACTTTTGAATAGAAATATTTAGTGCTTGAGTAAACAGGCAGACTATTCAACTTAATTTTTTCTGATTATTAGAATTTATTTAAAAATATATTCATTAGCATATGATTGAGATTTATACCTATAGATATGTTTCTTTTTAATACCTTTATTATTAAGTGTAGCATTTTAGTGTTCAAAGTTAAAATACTTAAAAGTGAATGAATGTAGAACATCTAGCATGCATTTAGAAATTTTCATAATTTAAGATTAATATCCTTAAAGAAATAAAGATAAATTTGGGGCCATGCATTCTTAGATTATTACTCTGAAATGTATAGTTTACCTTATCTATAATACTGTTCTTTATTTTCTCACATTAATCAGAACATAATTTATAGAAAAATACCTTTTAAATTATCAATATACTTTATCACTGTTGTTGTAAGAATCTGTGTAAGTTTTGCTCAAATTGCTTTTGTCCTTTGGTTGATTTTTCTTTACTTCTAGATGTAGAAGTATCACTAATATGTAATGAATGTTTATATAACATTTTAATTGTTTTCATTCCTTTGTGCTTAATGTTTTATTTTGGCATAATAGACGGGTTAAATAACAGGAAGAACACTCCATTAAAACATATAAAATGATATAAATTTGAAAAAAATGTGTATTGCAACATGCTGATATACTACAGAACCAGCTGATATTTTCCACTTTCTCTGAAGGGATAAATTTCATTGGCGCATGAAGGCAAAAGCAAAGGAATTCTTAATAGTTCCTGGCATTCAAAATAGAAAGGATACATACAGAAGAGAGAAAACCCACTGATTCCACAGAAGGTAACCACCCCTCCCTACCCCCCC
>PVHY01006994.1:0-70363 GCA_004024945.1 Uropsilus gracilis | reverse complement strand
AACTGGTTTATTATTTCAAGTAATCTTTCTGTAGATTTTTTGGGGTCATCTATGTAGAGAATCATATCATCTGCATATAATGATAGCTTCAGTTCCTCTTTACCTATTTGTATCCCTTTTATGCCTTTCTCTTGCCTTATTGCCCTAGCTAGGACTTCCAATACAATGTTAAAGAGTAGTGGGGAGAGTGGACATCCTTCCATAGGCCTTTTGATAAGTTTCCTAGGTGGATTTCTGTCATGGGAGATATGTGTGGGTGGCACGGTAGTTGACTAAGTTTGATGGTTTTTTTTCCTTCCCAACTTCTTGGAGTTTGACAAGGAAAACATAAACTTCCAAATGTATAGAGATAAAAAATTTTAGGGGTAAAAATGAATATATTAAACTTTAACTTTGCCATATTTTTATTTGATATGCTGAATAATAAAACATAATACCTATATACTTCTCACTTTCACTAATTATTTTTAACATGCTATCCTAAAAAGATATGAAGTGGTTTTAAATATTTTATTTATGCCTTATAAATTTGCCACAAACTTAGGTTCTTTAAAACAGATATTTGAATTCCATTTCACAAATTCCATTTTCTCCCCAATGAATATAAAATGGCTATTTTATAAAAGAGAATTTGTAGATTGTAAAAAAAAAATCTGTCTGCTCATTCCTTAAAATGCAGTATTCTACATAGAATTTTCAGACTGATTTAACTGCTGGATCTCATTTTCTTTCCCTTCTTCTTTGAACAGTGATTTTATGTGCCAAGAATAGTAAGTATACATGTTTTTCTTTCCTTTGGCCTTAAAAATGTGATCATGTTTGGTCACTTAGAGTTAAAAAAAAATTGTCCTAGTTTCTGAAAGTTATTTTTATTGTAAGAGATTGGACTCTAGTCATAAGAAGATTTTGAAACTTCATTTGACAAATCAATAATGTTTATGCTTAGTTAATACCTACTTTTACATGAAATGCAAATCATTGGACTAATCAAGTTTTTGTTTTTGCTTACTGATATAGTAATTTTCACATCAATAATTAATTTGATGTCTTTATGAAAATAATTTGTAATTGTTAGATGTATCAATTTAGTTTTTAAAATATAAAAATTCAACTTTTTACATGAAAGACAACTTGGAACAAAAATGAGACATTGCTATTTGTAGACATTTAGTATTTCTTTACCTGACTGCCAGCAAAAACCTAATACTAGTAAAATTTCCTAGTAGTAAACTTACTTTGTTTTATACTTTATTCTCCTGTTCAAGAACCTAAACCAACTTCCTATTAGGTACCAGGTCAATTCTAATACCTCCTGGATATTAATAACCTTTCATTAGTTGACTCTTCCGAACCCAGTCAGCTTTGTCATCTCCATTTCTAGATAGTAAAGTTAGCATCGTGTTCCCTAGGCATATATTGTTCATTCCTGCTTTCAAGTTTCCCTGTAGCTTTATCTCATAACAGCGTGTCTGTGACATATTTTCACAAAACCTTCACCAGCCTCCAGTGATTTTGCTGGGAAAGGCATTGCATAGATGCGTAGAAATGTGCCTAGACTCATATACCATAAAAGATGGGAAAATTACCCAATTTCTGAAGACCTCTCAGAAATTTGTGTATCTTTTTATTTAGACCATTGAGAACAGCAGAAATTATCCTGTTTACTTTACCTTCATATGTATTACTTAGGTACTCAGTTTTTAACAGCTGGTTACATTGCACAAGTTATAAATGAAAGATATTGTATATTTTAATGTTTCTACTTTAAAAAAAGTTGTAAAGGAAATACTAAATCAAGAATAACAACGCTTTTATGTTATTTTGCTATTTTCCCTACATGAAGTTTTGTATTCGATTGATCACGATTTGGAGTCATATCTCAACACAGACCAGTGTAAAGATTAACTGATGATTTTTTTCCTTTAATTTCTATAAAAAGTAGTAAACTTCAAAGAAAGATTGTTATTAAATACTCTCTGCCACAGTTCTTGAATAGGGATTGTGTTTATGTTATACCCAGTACTGAACTGAGATATTCAGCTTAACTGTTTTTAATAAATGACTTGTGCAAATAATATTATTGTCCATTCTTTTAACAAGTATTTTTGTTAATCAAAATCTGTGATAAATGCCATATACTTTTTAAAGTATTTATGATACACTGAGGAAAAAAGAGAGTTTCCTGATTAACTGTAATTCATTGAGGGTGGGGAGGTATATAAAGAGAGGGGACAGGTTGGAGAGGTCATTATAATAAAGAAGTTATTTATTCAGTATGCTAGTATGCTACTGGTGGCATACTGTGGGAAAGTAGAGGACAGAGTAAAATGATTTAGGACTGAACCTGATACAGTTTGATGTGTAATTCTGGAGTACTGAAAAGTTTGGTTAATGATAGGGACTTTGGGAAGTGGTTTTATTGACATGTGTGCGATATTTTAAAGTCATAACACTGACTTGTGATTTAGTTCATTCCAGTAGGATTAAAGTTTAAAGGAACTAGGAACTCTAGCTGTCTATATCACATAATGGAAACAGTAAGAAATCTTTCCCCATGCAAGCCATTAATGCCTCTGGAAGGCTAATTTAATAACTGGCAATTTTAGAATTTGAGGTGTTCATTTACTCACTGCCTTGACTCTGACCACTCAAGTTAATATCTACACATGCATACATGAGTCAGAGAAAATAATGTGTGTTTCTGTTGCTTTATAAAGTAGAAATAATGAGACCTAGTAGAAGACAAATAGAGCTGTAAGAATTTTATAAATGAGAATTTTCACCTGGAAAAATATTTTGTGGAGGCTTGAAAAAAATCATGAGACTGGAAGAAATTACTAGGAAATGCTGGATAATAGGCAAAGAGAAGAGTATATAAGAACCAGCTCCCAGTCCAGTCTTACACTAGAGAGAAGGGAGGAAACAGCAAAGGAGGCTGAGAAAGGACAACCAAGATTATAGGTCCTTTAAGTCAAATGAAAACAGTTTATCAAGGGTGAGGTAGAATTAACTTGTTAAAGTTGATAAGCCAAATAAGAGAAGAGTAAGTTAGGTGCAGCTGATTTGTGTAATAAGAGATGTACTAAGACTGGTTCAGTAAATGAACAACACAAAAGTCCTTGGTGAAATAATTGAGGCAAAAGTACACTTCAAGTGGGTTTAATAGAAAATAAGGTTTGGAAATAGCAGTAGTTGACAAGTGTTAGAATAATGGGTACCATGTGCCTTGATTTCTCCTGATTTCTACTATATACCCCAGTGAAATTTTTTAAATAGTGCTTTGTTTCACTATCAGCTGGATACTGTTTTGAAACAATAAATTATATTAAGATTCATTGTTGTCATTCCTTTTGATGCTAAAATTTTCTTCCCTTTGATTTATAATCAGGCATTTTTCTAAGAAGCACTGCTTCATTTTAGTGGTATTTAGCAATCCAGAGTTTAAACCTGAATAGGTTTTAGTTGGGGGAGAAGGAATTGCGAAAGGTTAAATAACCAATTAAGAAAAAGTCCACAAAAAATTAAAATAAAAAGCAGAAAGTTTACCAGCAGTACTAATGTGAGCGAATAGAAAATGTACTTGGGATTCTAATGAATAGCATGAAATTCCCGCAGGTGTATTTTAATATTAGAACAAAATGATATATTGAGAACAAATAATAAAAGGATTTAAACATCAGACTGTCTTTGATTTCATTTTATATTCAAGACAGTGGTATAATGAATTTTGAAGTTACTCATCCTAAAGGCAGAAAGTCCACAGAATCTGTAAAGATGTCTTGAGCCCGTTAGTGGGATAAAAGTCCAAGGAAGGAAATCAAAATAAGGAGACTGGACATCAAAAAAAGCAAGAAAATGGTGGGAATATAGTGAAAGTATGCTAAAAAGGCCTGCTGTGGCAAGTGGTTGATTGTATTGTCACCTGAGCAGCAGAGGCGCCAAGGACCATTAGAAACAATAAAGAGCATTGATGAAATAAAACAATAAAGGAAATAGTAAAAAAGACAAATATTTTACTTAGAAAAATCAGTTGACAATATAATGACTATAGCCTTATTGAAATTCCATGTTTTGGGACTGTATTAATAACAGTAGAGCAATATTTAGGAAATAAGATTTTGTTGTCACCAAATGCTAACAAGGCCTCCATAATCTAAACATCACATTTGGATTTGAACCACATTTTAGAAAATATGGACATGTTTTATTCTTTAGGTTAAAAGCCCAGTTGTTAGAATTGAAATGTTGGCACATTTACTTCCTTGAAATTGTTTTTTTGTCTCTCACCTAGTTCTTGATGTAGACAAATTTGGTTGCAGCATGCTTTTCCCCCACTCAATCAGAGATACTACTTTGGTTGTGTGGGTATGAGTGAGTACTTTGCAGTGTTCAAGCAAAAGATTCCGAAGAGAAAAAGACAGGTAAATTGCCAAATAACCAAAATTAGGATTATATCATATCAGTTTAATGTGCTACTTTGAAAATGAGCAACATAAGTAGCATTTGGCATGATGTGGACTAAGGGAGCTGGAGTATTCTGATAGATCTGGTCATTAGTTGATGACTACCTTGAGCAAGTTAGTTTAAACTAATTCATTTAGGAAGAACTAAAATAATTTCTCATTTATCATCACTGACAACAGGATATGGCAAAAAGCAGTATGGAGAGATTCTAGGCCTAATCTCTGCCATAATCTTGAATGGATCTTTCAAGCTTTCTTTAATCATTTCCTCTTCTGTCAAGTTGCATGTATGAAGGCATCCCTCAAACCACATTGAACCTCACTCAGTGATTCAATACAATTCACAGTACTCGGAAAAAAAAAAGGGTGGGGTGGGGTGTCAGTAACAGTTTTTTACTATTAAATAAAATCAGAAAAAAAAAAGATACATGAAATGTCCAGAAGAATCAGGTATGAGCTAATACTATAAACCACATTCTTAGCATAAACAGTTGGTACTCAGCCACCCAGAGTCTCATGGCACACCTCCCAGGAGGAGCTGACCAAGGACCATTTCTGAAGACAGGAGGTTCTCAGTAGGCAGGCACAGAATTTGAATAAACTACACTAACTGAGTAACAGTTCACTGCACTGTCAGAGAACTATTGAGATAACTGAAGTTCCTTGTAGTTGTAATAATTTATGATTGTGTTAATAACTCTTAGATTGTATATTATAATGATGTTACATTTTATTTTGTCTTGAAAGTATATTGATTTTAAAATGTTAAAAATTTTCTTTTTCTAAATTAAAATTACCTAATTTTTAACCCTACAATCATATATATGACATTGTTATTAAACTTGCAAATTACCATATTTTCATGTGCATTTGAAAATTGCAGAAGTTTGAATTTAAATGTAAGATACTAAAACCTTTCTGAAGTTTAGTAGAAACACCTAGGGGAGGGGGGCATGAGTGTTTCGTGTAAAGGAAAGGTAAAGATTTAGTTAGTCATTTTACTAAGAATTCTGCCTACTAAAAGGAGTACAATATAAGGTAATTACATAAGCACTGAACTGGTTTTCCTTCTTTTACAATTTCAATTGATATCTTCTTAACCACAGTGTAAGTTGTGGGGTGTGCAATGACCTTTCATAATGGAATACATCTGTAATATCCTTGGACTAGATTTGTAGCTTCTACCTAAAATATCTTTTGCTGGATTTTGCAGTGGATCTTAGTTTTCTCAGTACATGAAATCTTTACAGAAAAAGCAAAGGCTTACCTTACAGCTGATACCTGGCTTAGAGCTCCTCTAGTCTCCCAGGCACTCACAAAGTTATATTTATGTTTCAGTGAGTCCTTTGGTAGTATTTTAGTTTCTCCCATGGTTATTAAAATAATACTTTATAAAAATAATACTTAGATTACCATAGAATACTTTTGAGTCATAAATGTTCTGCTTTGCGGTAGGCCTGGCTGTTTATTCCAGTATTTGTTTTCTCAGTTTTGCTGTCTAAAGAAAAAGCCCATGCTAACAACGAAATTCTTCATTTTTTCATAGCCTGAGTTTGACTTTTCTATTGATGAGAAAATTTACTGACCTCTTTAATATTTTCTCTTTCCACTAAGACATGCATTCTTAAAATTTCTCCATATTGTCTGGTAACAGTAAAAGGTGAATAAGATACTCATCCCATCCTTGCAGGCTCTTCATTTCTTTTTTCTATTAAACCGGAAGACAACGGTTAACATTAACATACATTTCCTGACTTGACCTACCATGTCAAGCTTGCTTCCTTCCCATGTCCTGGACACAGAACTGCTCTCAATAAGCTGGTTTTCCACTACTTCTGAACAATTCATTTGAATTGTTAAGACTCATTAGTGTCTAGACCTCTTTTAGTGTCATACCTACTTTTTATCTAAATTACAGCATTTTTGGAATTTTATCCACAAAGCTTCCAGTCTCACCTGTTTTTCAAAGCTCTTGTCAAATATCTTTTATTTATTATGAAAAGACTAGATGCATTGTAATGAGGCCTGGTACTGCAGCCCTAAAACCAGGAAACTACTCATCCTGTGAGTTCTTTGAAAACTGAATTATTTCAGAAATACAAAATACAAAAATAAATTCCTTACAAAAATTAAAGATCTTAGTGATGTTTATATTTACTGGCCTTCATGATCAGTTTAAAAGGTAATTCTTTATCTTTGTGGCCAAATTATAACATCTTTAACACTGTTCAGTCTGTGAATAATGAAAATTATTGCTTAAACTCCTCCCTTTAAAAGTGTATTAGATATCTGGAGTCAAAATGTAAATAAATCTAGAATATAGGACAACTGAGAAGCAGTTTGTAAATCCTGACAATTTAACATGAACTTTCCAAGTACCCTACACAGCAGATATTTGGGATTCAGAAAGGCTGCAGAGTCCTTTTCCATTTTTATCTTCTGTGGGGAATACCAATATTTGAGGTGCTGTCTAGTCATTGTAATAAAACATCAGACACTGCTTCTAAATGGCAATACCTGATCTTTTCTGAATAAAGTATAGGGAAGAAGAAATAATACACTATTTCAGTTTTACACATTGTCTGAAAGACATTTGATTTCCTCAGTGTCTGTGCACATTCCTGAACGAAAAGTGGTGTATTCAAGCCTCCAGTTAGTACTGCATTTCTCTTCCTAATTTCTTGTGGCTTTATTTAATCCTGTTTCGCTTTTATCTTTACCTGAATTATTCTTTGACACAGGATCTCAACTCCTGCTTCTCTTTATTTCTCCAGTTGATACATCTTTTTTGAGATTAAAATTAACTTTGCTGATATTTTGGACAATATGTATTTTTGTACCATAGTTATCATTGTGTTTGTCTTTTATAGTGCTGTAGCCCATTTTTAGTGGTTTTTTTTTTTCTTATTTATCAGTTCTTTTATGCCACCAAATTAGGTAGTAGTCATTGATCTTATTCTGCTTCCCTTTTTTGTTTTCCAGTTGTCTTCTGTTTTTAGTCTAAGTATATAAAGTTTACCAACTGTTCTTCCTATGCCCCCACATTTGTTTTTATTCCAACTCTCCAAATACATACTCAACATCAGTACTATTACTACAGTTATCTATTGTTAAATGAAATTCCTCCTCTGGATGATTCCCTTGGAGAGGCACATGTGTACAAAATTCTCTGAATTCTTGCACATTCTAAACTGTTTTCTGTAGATGCTCTTAAGGCAGCTTAACTGGATATAAAACCAGGGATTGCACATGTTATCTTTAGTTCCCTGAAAGTTTTTCAGCAAACTTGATTGTATTTTTCCTAATGTCTGACACAGCCTAATTTCTTCACTCTTCTAATTAAATTGATGGTTTTATCTAAGGGCTCTGATCTTTTTCCTGGTGTTTAAAATATCTTCCTTTTGCTGGAGTAGGTTTCAGTATTGATGCTGAAGTCATTTTAGCTACATAATAAACCTTTTTGTTTTTTGTCTGGTGAGTTTTTCACAGAAAGGTTTTGTTTTTTGTTTTTGAATTTTAAAATTTTATTGACTTTCTTTTGTTTCACTTTTCTCCTTCTGAGATTCCAGTTACATATACATGGGATCAACCTTTGCCAATTAGGTTCCTTTTCTTCCAATCTCATTTTCATTTCCTTGCTGTTTTTTTTTGCCCTTTCTTCAGTGTTCCTTTGATGAAATTTTCTTCAAATTCTTTCTTTCTGAGAATTTTTCTTTCCTGTCACCTTATTTTCTTAGCTTTATCACATTTCTTTTTTTTGTCTGTTTTCTCATCTGTGTATGCATATTTTTTATAACCCCAAGTGCTTGAGGTTTCCTAATGCAGTTTGGAGGGTTACGCTATAGTATTTTATTTCATGAGTCTTATTTTTAGGAGAAAACCTCCTAAAATGAAAGTATTTTGCTTACATTTCCCTTTTTTCTTACATTAATTTTATATGAATTACATATTTCTTCATAGCCATCTTGTAGATAAGGTCCAACTTACATGAGTATGGCAAAATGAAACTTTTCAATGGATTAGGATAAGGAAGAGTTACTACATCTATTGTTTCTATAGGTTTCTTATTTTTTTCTTTCTCCTCTTACATTTGTCTTTATATCTGAAAGGACTGCACGCCCTGTTTATCATTTCTCCTCTGAGCAAGACTTCCTCAATCTGCTACTTCCAGAACCACTCATTCTCCAGTCTTGTGAATTACCAAATTCAGACTTGAATTTAAAAGCATTTTTAATTTTTGTATCTAGTGGTGATTTTTGCTTGCTTGTTTTGTATGTGTTTAATATTATTCCCATTATCTTCCTCTTTTCTATAAATTGCCTTACTTATATGTTGCATGTTTATAAGCTTGTAGCAGCAGCGTATAATTTGTTTTTAATGTCTCTACTTTTAGGTATTTTTAAGTTTACAGTATCTTCTGTCTTCTAGTGACGCTGAAGAAATTGTGTTCTCTTTTTTTTGTACTCTTGTCAGTATCTTGTGTTGGAGAGAATAAGTCAGTAGATCATGATTTCAGCATCAGTTTTTTTGGCATATGTTGAAGTTTGTAGTAGCAATTGTTTTGATAAGTTTACTCTTTAGATTGACTTTTTTTCCCAAGCAGAATAGTAATTGACATGTAGGGCAGTTTGAGTTTGGATTTTTAAACTATATATATATATATATATATTTTATATATATATATATTTTTTTTTTTAATTTATATTGCCTCAAGATGACTGTCTCCCACATTAGCTCATAAATACTAAAGAAATTTCCAGGTAAAATGTGTCAAAACAAATTTTATATCTCCATAACTATAGCTGTACATGTGTATAAAGCATATATATGTGTATATATAAAATGTATAAAATATATTCATGTGCAATTTAAAACTGATTGTTTGTATTTTTATAAATAAGTTTTAAAGGCTTTTTGTTGCAATTGTATTCATGTTCCATGTCTACAGAATGCAATTTGTATCTATTTTCTCAAAAGTGCATTCTGACTTTTTGACATTGAATCATCTTCAGTAATTGAATTTTTTCATTCTTTTCTCTTTACAAAAGTATGATTCAGGTCTCTAATGGAGAACGGATGGTAACTTTTCAGGACTCATAAATCAGTATGTAAAAGAATAGTTACCACGTTCTAAATTCAGACTAAATATACTCATATCCAATAATATGAGATTGACTGAATAACTGCACTGATATATTGAATAACAAATGAATAGACATCTGCATTGTCACTATATGATATAACTACTTTATAAAATGTTGTGGTCCTGTTTTGTTTAAATTATAATTTAAATAATGTTCATATAACACCTTCAGTTTTTGCTATAAACATATCTACTGTGATTCAATGTTGTTTTAAAATCAACCATTTGATTTTATTTAGTTAATTTGAGCAATCTTATGAATTAAATCCATCCAAATATTCATTATATTTTCAAGCAGAATAACTTGATAACAAGACAGAAAATTGTCATTTTTTTATCTAAAATCATTCTTTGCTTCCGTAGTGGAATATACATCAAAGTTGGGTTATTTTCAGGACATGTATAAAGGCTTATAATAAAGTTAAAGTCATGTAAACATTATAAATCATTTTATTTATTTTCCGTTCTGCTTATTTGATTTTCTAAAGTAAGCTAGACAACTGCATAATGGAAAAATATTTTCTGACTTACATTTTTTGAATTATGTATTAGCATTCATTATTCTATAAATTTCTACATTACTCTATAAATTGATATTGTTAAAATCAATAACAAAAATCTTTTAGTTTACATTTTAAAAAGGTTAGGTTTATTAGACAAGAGGATGGGGTGAAGACTTGTGTGGACAGAAAACGAATATTAGTGATATCTTTCACAAGATTCTGTTTTTTTAATTATTTGAATCTTATCAGTGAAAGAAATATTTCTCTGGTTACAGGTTTTTTTAACAGCAAAGTATATGTAATGACCATTTAAAATTACAATTATTGCTAAGATTATTTTGTTATGTTCTTTAACAGGAATTGAAACCCGATGTCATAACTAAATCTGCTCTTGGTGATGATATCAGCTTTGAAAAAATCTGCAAAAAGGTATCTTCAGTAGATCCTATTTCTCTTTTGAAAAGTTCCTTTTATTATTGACTTAACCTTTCCTGTCACAATTTTGCCTAGAAAAAAGTTTTGAAAATGCCAGGTAATAATAGTATGTTACCATTTTTTCCCCCATGTGAGCTTCTCTAAACTGACGCCAAAAAATATTTTTATGGTCACTTGCAAATTTCTATTTCTTGTGATACCATAGGTCTTTAACTATGTTAAAATGAAGTTTGTGTGTTGAAGGACAGTTCGTTTATTAATCTTATTAATTACAATAAATTACTTTTTCTTTACAAATTATTTTCATGATTATTTCACTTAATCCTTGAGTTGCCCTGTTGAAAGATTTCTTTTCCAACCTCTTTTTCACACATGAAGACACTAAAACTCAGAAAGAATGAAACGAGCTAATTAAGACTGTAATACCAGTGTTATAGGGAAATTAGGATGTTACCCAAATCTTCGACTTCTTAGATTCCTACTATTGCTTCTTCCTTAGTTATTTCATCTTTTTCATTTCTACCCACTTGCAACTGCCTGCATTAAACTGTACCATAGATAGTGGATTAATTCCTTTTATTTCTATTGCTTTTCTGTTTTCATTTTCATTGATATTTGCTGCAATAAATGTTCTTTTCTTTCATTTGTGTTTACTTTGCTCTTTTCCTAGTTTCTCAATGTAGAAACTTAAGTTACTAATTTAAACCTTTATTCTAGTATAAGCATTCAATGCTGTTAATTTACCACTACGTCTGTGTGAGCTACATCCTATATATTCGATATGTTGTATTTTCATTTTCTTTAAGCTTAGACTGTTTTGTAGTTCCCTTGAAACTTCACTCTTGACCAGTGGTTTAATTTGAAGTATGTTATTTTAACTTGTGAACACTTGGGGGATTTACCATATATATTCCTTGTTACTGATTTTCTGTGATGTGTAAGCATGTTTTTTATGTAGTTTTCACTTCTTTTAACTTGGTTAATATTTGTGTTATGGTTCAACATATGGATCATTGTTGTGACTAACACATGTACATGTGTATTCCATCAAGATCAGTGTCCTATCAGTGTCAATTAGATTGTTTGACTGATTTCTACCAAACTATTTTGTTTTATTGATTACTGAAGAGATCTGTTGGAAGCTCCAATTGAGTATGTCAGTTTATCTGTCAATGTCTTAAGGAAAACGTACTCTGATCTGTATAAAAATCTATATAAAAAGTAATCTTTACTTTTTACTTCTGCGACGCTTTTCTGTAATTACTTACCATTAGCTATGTAAAGTGTTAAAAGATTTTACTGTAAGAATGCCACAAGACAACATGAAAAATTGTTGTTTGGGAGAGGATTTGCTATTTACCTTCATGGTGCTTGTCAAAAAAGTAACTCCAAAATTATGAGCTTGATTTTACAATAGCATCTTTATTTATGATAACGTAATTTTATAGTAAATATTCTTATTTCATAGAGTTCATAAGGAGAGGGAAAAATTAGTCTTACTACACTTTTAAACTGGTTTGGTCTCTATCTCAAGACAAATGTTATGTGAAGTAGAATAGTGGTAATTTTGTTAAAATATGGCAAAGTATACTTTTGTTTTTATGAGAGTCTTAAGAAATAATAACTTGAAATTTTATCAAAATTTTTTTTTTACTTTCTGGTTGCTGAATTCTAAATATTTCATTCATGTTTAATTTGTAGTGACAATAAAAAGAATTATTTTAGTATCCTAGTAATACTGTTTCCATTTAGACTCTAAGAGAAAAATTTGCAATATTTCGTAGTTTAACTTGAATTGTCCAAAATAAAATAGCATGTTTTATTTTTTCCTCCTTTCAACCAGATTTTTTTCACTTTAGAATAACAGTATTAATGTGTATAAATTATATATAACAGTTCTTAAGAATATTTTCTTCCGTTTACAATCCTTTGTTCAATCTTCCAATGTGTAAAATAGCATTTATCTTAAAAATGTGTAAATGGATATCTCCATTAGGTTGTCATTGTTAGTTTGTTAATAAATTAATTTGTATATGACTTGATATGTAATAATATTGATTGATGGTACTAATTCAGCTAGAAAGTTTAGAATCTCCCTAAAATATTTTCAAGTGAAACCTGATTATATTTCTGTCTTTTGTACCTTCTCCAAATTAAAGAAAGGAAGAGAAAGTAGACAGGAAGAAAAGGGAAATAGTTCTATTTCATCAAAGTTGTTGATGGAACTGTTGAGGAATTTAGGACCAAGGGAAACTGTCCTACTTAAGACATCAGAATTCTCCTGAGCTATCTATTTTAGCTATTTTATTACTATATTGTTTCAGTAATGATAGCTCTCACTGGATCTAGGTTCTTCTGTATCTCTGCTTGTTAGTTAATTAAACCTGTAAAGTAAAAATAAAGCAGCATTATGGAGTGTCCTGAACAGAAGACTAATTATTCTTTATCTTGTCAAAGAAGGGAGAGGGTAGAAAGTTAACTAGGCAGAAAAGAGGTGCATAGATCTCTGCACATTTTAGACAGTGACCGTCACAAAAAGCAGAGCAAACTTACTTGCATAGCATATTACAGCTTGCCTATTTCTTACATATACATCCTTATCTCAGTTGATCTTGTCTGAATGATATAGGAAACATTAATGTGTGCACATGACATGTGTATTCCTGCAAGTGTGTAGTACTAGTGTCATTTTTCCGATGTAAGAAGGGTATGGAATGGTTAAGTAGCCAGGTAGCATGTGTATGGTAAAAGTTTTAGAACTAGACTGTTAGGGACTGTAAACTAGGTTTCCAGACAGCTATTACAAGAATTTTAGGAGCTTTTCAATTCAGTACACCCGTTGCATGTATAGAGATAGCCTTGGCATTATGGTAGAGGTAAAGGGAATAAAGACTCAAGTATTTTCTAGAAGAAAATGTAATCTAATAGAAAAATTTTCAGACAGTTCTATTAAGCCATTATTGGATAAAAGGAAACAGATTAATATATTTGTTAAGAGCTATCAATTAGTCAGTAGCAAATGAGAGATCCAGAATCTAAAGGTAGGAATCACCTATAAAACCAGATTTAGAACAATAGTGGAATAAGTCCCATGTAAGACTACATTGTAGAATGGCACTAAAAGTTCAACAAATTCCGGAAAGTTGCCTGTTCCCCTAAAACTATAGACCTCACTGTAAGTCTCAGTTTGCTTACTTTGTTACATTGCTTCTGATCTAGCTGAATTGGCTGCTTGCTGTTATTTCACTAAATGTTTTTAATAAATATAGATATGACTGTTGGTTGATAACTTCAGGTAGCACTTAGAATTGGAACTAAGTCCGCTTAATATTAATACTATTGCTATTACAAGTTCATTTTGAGTCAGTTTGTTTTAGGTAACGTTTCAAAGCAACAGGCACTACATTTAAGAGAGCCTTTTCATTTTTAGACTTATTTACATTCACATGTACATTCTCAAAATTCTTTTCAGAATTAAACACCAAATGCTTTGTATTCACAATAAATACCCATATGCCAAAATAAAATTTTTCCATTAAAAGATGATGTGTTTTTCCTTTTTTATTTAATTTATTTGAAATGGAAGAAACTGGAGGTGTGTGAAAACCACAGTTTCCTGAGAATTTTCCACGGCAAACACTGTGTCATTTTTAAATAAGGAAAGTTGTGGTTTCCTTCATATTCCCCAAATTTGTAGAAAAATTTTTATGCAGGTGTAAAAACTATTTGTTCATAGAGACTACTTAGCCTTTTAAGCTTCAAAATAAGTTTATTTAAATATATGCTGTTAGTCTGTATTTGAATTCCTTCTGTAAACTCCATACGTTTTCTATCTCTCCTGTGAATATTATTACCTCTGCTTTGGTTCAGTTAATTGGTATTTGTGTACTCATAAGAGTATACCTTTATTTAAGGGCTCAAAAAATACAAAGAAGGAGAAAATAAATAAGGAGGGAATATAGACACAAGAAAAATAAGGAGGGTTAAAAAAATGAAGTCTAGTAGGGACTGCCTGATTTATGCTAGTGAGTTCCTACTAACTTAGCCCAGTGCCTTAAAGAAAAGATAGCTCTCTTTCTGAAATGCAGCATAGCTGTCTATGCCCAGGATAAGAATCTGGGCTCACTGGTTTTACCACTCTCTATGGTATTTTAATATATTTAATTCCTTTCTGAGATTTGAGAGGGTGTGGAGTTGGGTCACACATTGAGAGAACTGTATCTCAAATAGTTTTTGTTTAAGAATAAAACACTGATTTCAGAACCTGATTTTCAGTCATAGCCTGTTCCTCACTGGTGAAGCAATCTTGAAATCAAGTCAAGATTCAGACTAATTGCTATAAAGTCTTTGAGCCATATTCCTTTCTTGTTAAAATTTGAATTTAGAAAAATTAAAGAATTTACAGTTGATTTCTTAATACCGTTAAAGAGAAATTAAAAGTGATAACTTTGACACTTTTACTTGGGTAAAATTAAGAGAGTTACTTAAGTGATTGTTCGGTTTGTAAAATTTGTGAATTTCAATTAAGTCTAAATCAAACTTTTTAAGAGCTGCCTGTGTAACACTTTTTATTGGTCCTTAAGAATGAAGAGTTAAAAATTCCCTGTACTTATGAAATGTACTACTAATATGATTGTCATTGAAAAATTGTCCATTTGCACAATAGTTCTGCATTAGAATATTTTTTCTTCAGAAATCATAATATACTGAGATTTGCAAATCAGAAACACCAGACGGATAGTAATTAAAAATAGTAATTAAATATAAGGAAATTTGAAGGACCAAATAGCTGTGTAAATCCTCTATAGTGAATTCATTATATTAGCAAAGATCCCAGTTTAGCAGAGAAAAGAAGCTTATGTCTCTGGGCATTTCTGTATTCTAAGCAGTGTTGTCTTGCCACTAGCTGCAGAATTCAGGTCTCTTGCTATTTATGCCTCTTAGCTTTACTCATTTCTTTAGAAAGGAGCTCTTCCAGATCAAACATTCCCGTAGTGTATTTTAGTCTCTCTTCAAAGTTGCTATTGCATCAGATGATAAAATACCAAGACTTACCCTTGCTGTGTAGTTTCGTCAAAAGTTAAATGTTTTGTGCATCCTCCCACACTTTTAAGATTTTGATGGTGTTTCATTACTATTATATTTTGATATTTTGTTAATATTCTTAAGCAACTCTAACAACTGTCATATTTCACTGTAACAAGCTTTGTTCTCTAAAGTGGTCTTGGGTAGTCATTTTCATCAGAATTTCCAGTTTATAAAGATTAAAAGCATTAAGAACATTTTGTAGTATATATACACAAATAACATTATGGTACAGAATAAATATGTCACATACCTACATGGTAACATTTTTTTATGTTAAACAGATTTTCAGCTAAATGGGAAAATGAGAAGCTATGAATTTTCCAAATTTTTCTTTTCCTTTTTTTCTTTTGACTAAAAGTGCTTCTATATTACTTTAAAATTTATGTGTGTTTTGTGGCATTATCAAGATATAATTCACACATAATATTGTGAAAGTTTAAGGTATAGAATTGATGTATATACACTGTGAAATGATTACCATAAGATTCGTTAACATATCCATCACCTTACATAGTTATACTTTCTTTGTGACAAGAACAATTGAGATCTATTCTTTTAGCAACTTTAAACCATCAAATAATATGCTTTTTGTTTTCTGTAGTCATCTTGCTAAATAGTAGACTCCCCCAAAATTACTTATAACTGGTACTTTGTACCCGTTGACTACTGTGCTCCCATTTTCTTAGTTCCCCCTCCCCCAACCCTCACCTGCAGCCCTTGGCAAACAACACTGTCCATAGCAGTGAGGAAGAATTAATAACCCTACCTTACAAATATGAAAACATCTGCAATTGCTGCAGTATTAACAGAGGTGAAATAAAGTATGATGAGTGGTGTTCTGTTTGTTTAGATAGTATTTGAGCAGAAACCTGAATGTAATGAGACCAGGCATGTATATTTTGGGGAATTGAGCCTTTCAGGTTAAAAAAAAAAAAAAGGTTACAATGTCATGGCATAACCTGGTTGCATTTTAAAAACTTCTTGGAAGGGCGGGAAAATGGGCTGCACGCCAGCAAGATGCAAAGGAAAGTGACCAGACACAAACTTACTCTTTCAGTCCAAGGACTGATGGAATAAGGTATTGGTCTTTGCCAAAGTAAGAGTAGAAATGGTAGAAGTGACTGGTTCTAAAGATATTTTGTAGAAGGAACTTCTAGAATTTGCTGAAATATTTATTGTGATTTGCAAAGGAAGGAGATAATGATGAAGGAATATTTAGACTTTTTGGCCTGACAGAACATTGAAATTAAGTACAATACAATGGAAAAGACTATAGAAATGAGTGCAATTAGTCCAAAGTATGAATTTTCCAAATTCATAGATACTTTAAATATTATATATATTCTGTTCCCATTCAGTTTCAATTACTTATTTAAAAGGTATGGGCTATAAACCAGACACTGCTGTGGCAGATTCAGAGACTGAAGTAGTGCTAGGATTCAAAGTAGAAATATGGTAGTATTAAATGTTTTCACAATTTCTAAATGAAACTTCAAACTTCATTGTACCCATTGATTTATTGATTTATACCCAGTTTATTCTAATATCTTACTTGTTTATTTTATGTTGACTTGATATTCTTAAATAGATCTTTTAAGCTACTTGAGAGCAGGAGCTGTAATTTTCTTTTCAAATCACATAGCATTGTTATCACAATTCTGGAAAGATAATAAGTACCTACAAATAAGGACCAGGCATGGCAGCGCATGCCTGTAAGCAGCAGCCTAGGGAGCTGCAGCCGGAGCCAGGGTTTGCGGTTCGAGTCCCTCCAGGGGGCACGTAGAGAGACCTAGTTCCAAAAATATATAGCTGGGCATTAGTGGCACGCGCCTGTAATCCCAGCTACCTGGGAAGCTGAGAATGGGGATTGCTTGAGTCTGTGGTACCCCAGGCAACATGAGCCTGCAGTTCCACAGGCAAAAATAGCAAGACCTAGTCTCAAAAAAAAAGTACCTAGAAATATGTATAGTTGTTTTTATTATAATTTTAATTGTTTTAAAAGCAATAGAGTTTTTGCCAGCATGATTTTTATTCCTCTTTAGCATGAATTGTATAGATGATTTATCTAGTGAGAATATTAACAAATTTTCCATGTGCATGTTGTTTGAATTTGCAGCCTGATTCTACTGCAACTGAAAGAGCAATTGCCAGATTAGCAGTACACCCTCTTCTGAAGAAAAAAATAGATGTGCTAAAAGGTATGAATTAAATGACTTGTAAGTTGTATACTTAAATGCACTTTTACATGATTTTTCAATAAATAATTTGTTTGCTTCTGTGATTATTTTTCTGTTGGAAGATTTTTTTATATTATGAATATTGCTTTCATATATTTCTAAATGTGGAAAGGTGCCTGTATATATGAAGGTTTCTGATGTCTGAAGAAAGTTTAAATTTGTAATTTTTACTGAATTTAAATACATCCTATATAACTTTCAGATATAGATTTATAATAGTATGATGTTAATATAATTATTATTTTGATATTGCTATCAAATAGTTTTCATTTATATGTGCATATAATAAAATATATTTAAAAATTGAATGCTTTTGTCGCAGACTTGATGTCTGAAGGTACAACTTACAGCACTTTGTTAATAAAATTATATCAATACATTATTTCCACAGAAATTGATGTCACCATTTTATCTTGTTTGTATTCACTGTTCTTCAAGTGTTTGATCAGGATTACAAAATATAGAAGGGAAATTTTCTTTCAATTTTAGAGACTT
This sequence comes from Uropsilus gracilis, assembly GCA_004024945.1. Lineage (NCBI taxonomy): Eukaryota > Metazoa > Chordata > Mammalia > Eulipotyphla > Talpidae > Uropsilus > Uropsilus gracilis. The sequence continues at coordinate 51,999 of PVHY01006994.1, read as the reverse complement.
AAAATGGACATCTGGCATTTTTTATATATTTTTTTTTAAGGTTAGTGGATTTGTTTGTGAGTCTGATCTATAATACATATTTATTATAAATTCCAATTATCTTTCTTAGTGTTCCCAAATAATTTAAAAAGATACTTCACTGAAATAGCAATGTCTTGTGTTTGTTCTACTGCTGAAACAAGTCATGTGCTATTCCTGTTGCAGCTGCTGTCAAAGCCTTTAAAGATGCAAGACAAAATGTTACTGAAGTAATATCAAAGAATCCTTCAGGAGAAACTCATTCCAAGGACACTTCGTCTTCCAATGATGATGCCAGTAAGTTACAGCATGAAGAAACTATTATCAGTGAGCAAAAAGCAAAAGAAACCAAAATATTGGCAAAGAAACCAATAAGTAATTCAAAAGAAAAAATAGCCAAGATGGAACATGGACCAAAAGCAATAGACACTCCAAATTCTCTGTCAAAGCCTGCTGAACAAGATTCTCTCGTTTCCTCTAAACTGCAGAAGACGCCTTCTAAACCAAAAATGAAAACTTTAAGTCAAATCAAAGAAAAAGAAGAGTCCAAAAGCTCCCTTGGTGAGAGCAGTGATGGAGAAGAATTACATGAAGAAGAGAAAGAATATTTTGATGATAGTACAGAAGAAAGATTTTATAAACAATCTTCCTTGTCTGAGGATAGTGATAGTGGTGATGACTTCTTTATTGGGAAAGTCAAACGGACAAGAAAGAAGGAAAATAGTTGCCCTTCAGTTACGGAACAAAAACCTCCTCCCAAATTGTTACCCGAGGAAGATATTCTTGAATTGAGAAATGACAAGAACATGCCAAATACAGACTTAAAGAAGTTTGAATCTATGTTTTTCCATTCTTTATCTGGATCTAAAAGTTCTAGACGGTAAGAGTATTTTTCTGTTTTAAATATGTTAGCTCTTAATTCTTTTTGAAGATACGAAATTTGTAAACATCCTAATGATGAACAATGAGACTATCTCCCATACATAATTATACCGCATACATGTGCAGTATCCTATACATAATTTATACATTTGAGGTAGCCACCTTCAACCTTATCATGCCTTAATGTGTGTATATACACACAGATCAATGCTACATCTATCCAGCTTCATCAGAAAGTGAGATAATACCAAAAATTATTTGTGTAGATAATTTAAATTTGTCCTTTAATTTAAATTTAAATCTGTCAATTAGTAGAATTTAAAACTTTGAATTAAGTTTTGATAAAAAAATGTTTGCAACTGTCACACTTATTTCGCTCTTTAATTAGACTTTTCTGAAAAGAATCTCATGAATTTTTCTTGATAATCCAGGACTACTATTTTAAACATAACATTTTTGTTATATATTTCTGTTTTAGGATATAAGCCTGCTTGCCCTGACACTGAGTTACTTCAGATTGCTTTTATATTCAGTGATGCTGTTATCTGTGTCCCTGCTACCAACCATAACTTTCCACAGCTGTTCTATTAGAAATCATTAAGTTCAGTTTCATTTGTAATCCTAATCTGATAGGAACAACTTCACATTTTAAAATAAAGATCTTCAGTAACAGCTAGTTTCTTTAATGAACTGTTTTCTTCTTATAGGTCAGATCATTTTTAATAGAATAGAAAAATGTTGGAATTTTTCTGCACAGTAAGAATATGAAAACTATCTTTGGAATATTGAAATAATTAAAACATTATGTCTCCCAAACCTTCCTTTAATGACTGTCTTTTTTCTTAAGTTGAAAATAACACATCACTATTCCTTCCTTTGTCCACAAAATGTAGTTAACGTTTGTTAAATATGATTCTTTATTCTTGCAAGGAGACTGAAATTCTTTATGTAGCTAATCCTCACAAGCAGCTAGAAGTAACCCAAAAACAGAATGTTTTATGACCATAGTCCATTGAATATTACCATCCTTTTATCTTCTTAAGGTCAGAGAATCTGTTTATCTTTCTAAAGTCTTACATGTGTTTTTCTTTTTTTCATATTTGCAGAGAACAGGTTCCAAGAACCAAAACCCCAGGTACGTATTAATGGACACTTGATCACACTGCTCAGTGATGCAGTGCTTAGTTATTGTAGAAGGATGGAGTATTTTGGTTGCTTAATAGGCTGAGTGGATTTTGTAGACAGAGTGGAAATGTAGCATCTTATAATTACCAGTTTCATTTTTCTTGTAACTTTTTTGTTTGTCTCTCCTAGATTTTACTGGGAAATTAATGTAATTTAAACACAACCATACTCACTTTTTTTTGACACTTTTTTTTATGTTCAGCCAGTGGGCAAAATGTAGGCAAAACTACAGGAAAATTTACGTCTTTCAAATTTATCCTAAAGTAAACCAATATATTCTTTAAGAAAAAAGCCTGTAAATTTATTAAATAAGTCAACTTCATGCCACAGACTATTCAATTATAAGTTACTACTTTGTGGACATTTCTGGTTTGCTTCATAACAAATCAAATGTAATATATTTGGGTAGGCTGACTTCTGTACCCATTCCTATATTCTCACTGGTTTGAAATACAAAAAATTTATTTGTGCACACAGCACAGTTCACGTGACTCTTTGCACATCACTATTGAAGTGTCATTGTCCTTTCATCTTTGACTCCTTCCTCCATTTCCCAAATATTTTCCATTTGGCCAACAGAAGGGAAGAGAATATAGTAGTTCCCTTGTCCACAGATTTACTTTCCACAGTTTTAATAGAAAAAAAACCTAAGAATTACAGCCTATGATTAGACAAAAAAGAAAGTAGATCACCAGATGCTCGTTTCACTTTTCCTCCCATTCATGGAGTGGCAGAAATCAAATCCTTTCAGTATATTCAACTCTAAATCCAAGACCACTGACCACTGACTGATGATGTGATGCTTTCCATCAGATGTGAGTGCTCCTGTGCACTAACACAATCAGATTATGTTAGTTTCCCTTGCACTAAACAGACAAGTGTCTGTACCCAACTCAAAGAGCAGGGACCAGATAACATAAAAACCATCAGTCAGTTGAGGGAAAGATGGGAGGCATACCATGCGACTGCCACCTAAGCACAAATTGGGAAGGGTCTAGCAGGAACTTCCTTATCCCGTCATCTCCCTGGTTCCCTACTGTTTCTTAGGAGGATCTTTGTGCCATGGCCATGTTTAGTATGGTACCTTGGGACTTTGCCCCACAGCACTAGTAGAAAGCTATGACTTTAAAGACTGTTAGCTGTCTTCACAGTCACAAGTTTTTGTTTTTTTTCCGCAGCCCAGGCTAATAATTTCCTCCCTCGAAAACTTAAGAACTTCTTATCTTTGTTTCTAGCCAGTCATCATACTGAAAACTCTTAGAATCATTTCTCAAACCTGCTTTATTTCTATTTGTGGGTCATGTTTTTGTTTTTATTTTTTGTACCTCCCACTTTTACTCAGTGTCTGCTGCTTTGAAACTCTTAGGTCTGGTTGGGAGGCTATGTTTTTGTCTCTTCTGCAGTGAATCTGCTAAAAGTCTTTCTCAGTTCTACTTTTTACTGCTTGGAGTTCCAAGACTTTTCTGAACCTTAAGTTCCTAAATATCTGAACTCTTTATTCCCTTTAATTTCTACTTGTAGGTTGACTAGTTCTTTCTTGAACTCTGCTCTTTTTTTTAGTACATTGCCAGAAAATCTGTGCACTAATCTTTGTATTCTTTTCATGCACTTGCCCTGGTGCTATAAACTCTTTAGGTATGTCGCCTACTTTCCGAGCCTTCACTGGTGGCAGTTTTCCCTAGTTTTCATAGGAGGACACCTGTCAGTCTCAGACATCCATTTCTTTACCACCTTCCATTGAACTGCTTAGCTTGTGCCAAGCTTCCATGTTATTTTAAAGACTGTCCTACTTAAGACTAACAGCTTCACTAGTATTATAGTAAGCTACCTGTTTTAACAACTAATCTCAGATCTCCTGAGGATAATATTTCTCATTCATCACACTCCATGTGGAAGGAGACTTGAAGTCTCCTTCCATCTTATACCTCTATCCGAGGATTTCCCTCACTCTTTGGGGGAAGCAAGAATAAAGGACTGAATATAAGGTATTTTATTTGTCAGAGCTTTTGTTCACATTTCATTAACTACAACTTAGTTATGTGGTTTCATCTAAATGTGTCAGGATGGGAAGTATTCACCTTATGCTTCCTGAAGGAAAAGAACTGGATTTGAAAACACATAGCAACCTGCCTCATTGGCTGTAAATTTACACAAACCATATGCTTAAGGCATGCCCATGTTTTCCTATTGAAGAGATTCAAGTAAAAAAATATGTTGTTTTGCCTAGTTTGTTTGTTGACTTAACAATTTGCTTGCGTATTTATATAAATTTATTTTACATAATTATATAAAATATGCATTAGTTGTATATAACTGCCATAATCAAATCTCAGTTCTCACAAAAGTTTCATTTAACATTAATATCAACTTTAAAGTCTTCATGTCATTAGTTAAGTCACTCTGAATATCATAATATAGATTTCTAGAAAATATATGATTTGTGCAAGATAAGAATGTTGTAAATATTTGTTCACTAATGTTTCAGAAATGTTATCCCAAAGCATGTGCATTTGTGTATATAATATTATATTTATTCTTAAAAATAAAAGATCGCTAAATGGCTTGACAAAAAATGTCTAATTTGCACCAGTGGAATTATATACCCTAACACTGATTAATCTATATTGTTTGTTGCCTTCCTTTTTCTTCCCAGTTCTATATAGGTGCATTTATCCATGTCTCCTCGGTCTAGTATGTCTACCCAAATAATACTTTGTTGTTTAAAAATGTGTAATTTAAATATTTCATAATTAAAGAAGCTATATAATTGCCATCAATATGATGGACAACTTCACAGCTACAGAAGAAAATTGTTTTGATTTCAGTAGATTCAGTGATTAACTTTGAAATCATTTTCTTGAGTTGAATTAATGAACCTTTGCAAATAATCTCTTCTATCAGTTTTGTCAGTTCCAATAACTTGAGACATAAGTTTTCTGACTACATCTGCTTTGAGCACAGATGTCATAAATTAATGATATTCCTTTGAAAATATGAAATACTTTTTTTCCCTTTCCATGTTCTCTGTACTGTTCTCTTTTTTGATGCCAGTGTAAATAAGGTAGCACAACATATACTAAGAGATAAACCATAGACATCTGCTTGAAAGGATTAGAAAGCATGTTCTAATTAGAAAAAATATGCTCCAAAATTATGGGCTCATATATGTTTTACTTCCAAACTCTTCCCTCTTGTACTTCAATTATTTTTCATTTTTTTTTTATTTTCAATTTAGATTTTTTTAAATTGATGGCACGCACACGTGTGTGTGTGTTTGTGTGTGCACGCACATCTCTCCCCCCCCCCCAAGGTTCTCCACCACCTTGTCAGCCATGAGTCCATCTTAATCTTTTGTACCCATATCCCTCCCTGATTTTACCACCCCTTCACCTCTCTGGCTCTATGTTTCCGTTCTCTGACACTTAGTTTTAAATTTTAGTTGTTGTTTGTTTTCCCTATATCCCACATATAGGTGGGATCATCCAGTATCTCTCTTTTTCTTTCTGACTTATTTCCGCTAGCATGATTCCTTTTAGGTTCATCCATATGATTACAAATACATCATATTTGTCTTTTTTGATTGCTAAATAATATTCCATTGTGTACATATAGCATAACTTTCTGACCCATTCATCTGTTTGGGGGCTTTTAGATTATTTCCATGTCCTGGCTATTGTAAATAGTACTGCAGTAAACATCTGAGTATAGGTGTCCTTTTATATTAATATTGTTGTATCCTTTGGGTAAATTCCCAGAAGTGGGATCACTGCATAGATTGGTAGTTCCATTTTCAGTAGTTTGAGGGTCCTCCACACAGCTTTCTACGGTGACTGGTCCAGTTTGCATTCCCACCAGCAGTATAAAAGTGTTCTTTCTCTCCACATCCAGGCCAGCCATTCTTATTGGTATGAGGTGGTATCTCATTGTGGTTTTAATTTGCATTTCCCTGATTAAAAGATATGCTGAGCATTTTTTCATACTCCTGTTGATCATTGTGTTTACTCTTTGTGGAGAAATGTCTTTTAAGCTCTTCTCCCCATTTTTTGATGGGGCTTTTCACTTCATTTTGTTAAATTCTGTGAGTTCTTTGTGGATCTTTGATATAATATTAAATTGTAAGCTACTCCATTTAAGTAAAACCTAATTTCTCCTTAAATACTGATTTGAAAAGATGAACTATATTTATTTTGTATGCTGCCTAAGTATATTATGTTCATTATATTTCCCTTCTCCCAGATTTTCAGCAAAATGAACCTCCAGTCAAGAATCATCTTGATAAGAGTGCACAAAGAAGATCTGAAAATACAAAACAGCGCTCACAACTGCCTCTTCATCCTTCATGGGAAGCAAGCAGGAAGCGAAAAGAACAGCAATCTAAAATTGCTGTGTTTCAGGGGAAAAAGATTACGTTTGATGATTGATTAATACCTCTTTTCATGAACTTTTCCACCTAAAGATTACTTTTCTTCTTACCAGTCTATTATTTAAACTTGTATTTGAATAAATCTCTTTGGAGGGATTAAAGGTAAATTTAGTTTCTTTTTTTTTTTTTTTCTTTCATTTGTCGAAGTTAATAAACCTTCCACAAATCAAGTACATACTTAAGTTGATTTTTTTTCAGATACACCCTGGAATATTCTCTCTATGAAAGAATTTTGAGATTACAATTATCTCAGATTTTCTTGTTCATGATTATAAAAAAAGTATATTTCACCGGATCACCTGTATTTCTTTGCCTTAAAAATATTGTTATTTTTAGAATAATAATGGATAAGTATGAGAAATTGTAGCTATTTAAAGTAAATCGGCTTTGCCGAATGTTTTTCTTTTAGCAATGCTGAGTAACTTATGGGTATCCAAAAAAATTAATTATACAAATAAATATTAATTTTTATTATAATGTTACTTACTTGTGATTATGAACTTTTTGTATCCCAAAACAGCTTTTGATTTCTGAATTAAGATTGCAGATGCTTCGGATATCTGTTTGAATGTAGCAACACAGTTAAAAATTGGTCTTCCAGGCAGGGCATGGTGGCTCATGCCTGTAAGCTTCAGCCTATGAAGTGGCTGGGGCTAGGGATCGCGGTTCAAGTCCCGCCTGGGGCCCGTAGTGAGACCTAGTTCCAAAAAAATAGCTGGGTGTGGTGGTGCATGCCTGTAATCCCAGCTACCTGGGAAGCTGAGGCTGGGATTACTTTGCTGGAGTCTGTGGTACTCCAGGCAATGAGAGCCTGCGGTTCCATGGGCAAAAATAGCAATACCTAGTCTCAAAAAAAAAAAAAAAATTGGTCTTCCAATTTCATTGCATTTAAATATTTCCATTCAATCAGTAATTTGGCTAAGGAATTACAGCATAGAATTTATACAAAAAAAAATTCTAAAGGAGGGATCGCTGAAAGGACACATCTGCTGATAACTCTGCTTCCCCAGCAAAGAAGTTATGAGCTGACTCACCAAGGAAGGGGCTGATTTGTACATCATGATACTGTTACTTAAAAGGAAAATGGGAAAATGTGATTGTAAAAATTCCGTAAAATGTTTCATTTTTTTGCTACTCTGGAAGAACTGAAAGGTTTTTGGTTAGCTGAATAATGCTAGCTGCTCCCCATGTTTTTTATATATTGACGTTGTTAAGGGCAACGAGATCCTCCGGTTAGCAGCACAAGCTCATCTGAGGAGTCATTTCTTTTTTCAAGAGTTTAAGAATTTAGACTTCTAGAGCGATGCAATATAAGAGTTAAGAAGAAAATTTTGTTGTGTTGAATACAAGGGTTTTTTGCACTTTAGAAAAAATTTTGTTCTGATACTCAAGAGAAACTAGGATTTTAGTTAGGAAGAATTATTACATGAAAAGGGAAAGAAAAATATTTCTATGCCACCTAGGTTCAGCCAAACTGCAAAGGGAGGGCACTGTCTTCCATACTATTAGGGAGTATCCATGATTAATGCCAACTGCAAAGAGGTACAGCCAACCACAGAGTTAGAGGAAAGAGTCCACTCTCTTCTGACATCAACTGCAGGTTTGTTGAGGTGGGGACCTGGGTGAGGCACTGTATGTACCCTCAACTTTCAAAAATTTGCTGGACAAACTTACGAAAGTCACTGAAACCTCTTATAGTCATGGTTGTAGTTTATTACAGAGAGTACAAATTATAGCTGGCTAAAGAAAGAGGTGGGCAGAGTCTAAAAGGGCCCTGAATGTAAAGAACATTACCACCCTGACATCAGTTTGCAGAGTATTGTCAGTTTGAAGTTAAGCTTCAGTGTATGGAAATTTTAGTGGGACTCTGTTATGGAGGTTTTTCAGTTGATTGTCCACATGATTATTATACATGGTTCATCTTTTTTCATATAACCTCTCCTAAGTCAAGACATCAGGGATTACATTCTTCCAGAAATAGGACAGAAAAGATCCTCTGTTTGGAGAAGACCAAGTTCTTTCCCCAAACTTCCCAAATAATAACATTTTACTGCTTTGGCTTCTATCCTTAGCTCACATTCTCCCCTTCTCTTCCTTCAGTTCTGTTTCTTCTTTCTTTGCCTCCCTCCCCACCACTCCATATTTATTCTGTATTTTATTTTTCTTCCTCTACCTTTTCATTCCCCATTTGTCTTTCCTTCTCCCCTTCATATATTCTCTTTAAAAAGTCAGTTTTTGATCCCTTGTATTACACAATTCAAATAAAATACATTTTGCCATTTGTCCTAATTTTGCAGCAGCTGTCCAGCATCATGCATTTCATTCAATTCCACTTATCTTTAGTTGTCATATCCCTTTAGTTGGAAACACTTTGTGTGTCCGTCTTTGTTTTATGGCAGTGACATTTTCATTTTTATTGCCCCTTTATTTGGGTTTGTTTAGTGTTCTCATAAAACTTAAATTAGGTATTTTTAGCCAGAGTATCACAAAAAGATGTATTTATCCCAGTACATCAAGTGATGATGTTGATTTGGCCTGTGATTGGTTTCTCTTTGTAATTATCTGTGAGTCTGTTTATATATTCAATATATAATATATATATTTAGAATATAAATATTCTGAAGCTGTCACTAATATTATTCTTAAATCCTACATATGATTTAACCACTGCAATCATAGTTGCAAAGGGTAATTTTGTAAAAAAGTTAACGTTTCTATATTACCTGACTATAAGGAAAGCCTTCTTCCCTATTTATTTTTTACATTTATTTCAGTATTATCTCAGTTTACCTCTTAGCCCATTTGTATGTTGTGTATAGTTTTGTTAAATATTTTTATTCATTTTCTCTTTTATTGACAAAGTTGTAACATTACCGTTTAACCTCAAGTATGTATACCACTTTACGTATGATCTAGGTTACTTATGGTGCACTTCCATATTTTGCTGCCTAGCCTTTCTACAACTGTTCACATACATTCTACTTCTCCATGTAACCCTATAATGCATTATTACTCTTATACTATAAACTTTTTTCCTTTGTCCCCTTACCATGTTCATGTTTTTCTTTATCCCCTTCAATATAAGAAGCACTAACTATTAATGATCTAGTCAACAGTGTTTTTCAACTTGGATCAATTTGTACCCCTAGGGTATTTTGGCAACATTTGGAGATATTTTAGGTGTCAGCAACTAGAGCGAAGGATGCTCTATTTAGTCACTGGGATCCTGGGATGCTGGGTGAACATGTAGTGTATATCATGAAGAATTACAAAGCCCAAAATGTAAGCAGTACTAAGAATGGGAAACATTGGTCTAAGGCTCATTTGACCCCACTGCTCAGACATCACCATTTTAATAACTTGGTCCTAATCCCTAGTATTAGAAAAGCTTTCTGCTGTGTCTAATGAGAATACAAACTATTGGACATGCATGAACAGGCATTGTTCCTTCTACTCTTCTGATGACTTTTTTTCCCCTTGACATTTATAGATTTTCCATACACATTGCTCCTAGATCTCTGGATTACCATTCCTCCTCCTGTGCTGGCACTTCTCCAGTGTTTGATTTTCAAAATTGTGACATTAATTTCAACATCCTATTTTCAACAAAACATTGTAAGACAAAGTTGCCCAAGATACCAACATCTGGCTTCACAGATATGTTCATTTAGAAGTTCTCATGTCCATTATTAACATTTGAAATAAATGATCAAGATTGTGTCATCCTTAGGGGACTTTGTAGATTTTGAAGCACCTCTCCTGTGAGCAGGTTTGGGAGTTCTGGAATACTTTTACTGAAGAACATTTGATTCTGCTATTTCTTTCTCATTACAAATAAACTGAAAACTACTGTTTTTTGAGAGAAAGCTGCCTCTTGAGTTAGACTGAAGATGTCATCTCAAAGTTCTTTTGTAAGTACAATGCTCAAGAATGCTGTATTTTTTCTCTCCTTTGCCCCCATTCCTTAAAGCAAAGGAGGATAAGAGGAAATGCCACAGAACACTCACGTCCTGCTGTATGGACCAGAATTCTAATGGGCCTTTGTGCATAATCTCTTACCTCAGATGAGAAGGATTGTCTTTTCATCATTTAGCTTTTTTGGCTTTTGGTTTTTCACCTGAAAACAAATTATTGACCTAGGATCTGCACTCTGTTTTTTCTATTAACATTTTTCCATTTGAATGGTCACTATATGATCATTATAAATATTCTTAGACTGTCCTTACCATATCCCTGATACAGTATTAGAGTTTTAATTTTTCTAGCTTTTTGTATTTCATTATCTAGTAGCCTGGTTTATTAAGTCTTTTCTCAAAAATTTCTTGGCCATCATATCTTTTCTTTATAAATAAATTTCAAAATTAGCTTGTTTTATTTTTAAAAATTAATTTGCACTGCTAATTTTGATTACGCTTAGAAATTAATCTAATTTTCTGGAAATTTTTGTGTTTCAAATATGTCTGTCCCCTATTTAGTTGAGTAGATTTTGACTTGCGTTCATGAGTGAATCTGCATTACAGAATTGTAGAAATGTGTTCAGGAACGTGTTCGGTAGCCTGAGTATCATATCAATATGCAGAAATCAAGTCACCCGAAGTTGGATACTGGAATGTTGTTTGTACTTTGAACATGTGTTTCTCTTCAAGGGAAAACTTGTTTTGAAAGAAAGTCATTCTCCATGTTGTTTTCAGGATAAAATTAAAAGGATGTTTTTCAGTAAAGTCAGCCAAAACTTAGAGGGTCAATGAAAGGAGGAGGATTATTTGTATTTATTTTTAAACTAAACATGGTATGAATATTCAGTGTTCGCTTTGGTCTCTATCATAGAAGTTCAGAATCTCCATATGTACCAGTAACAACTAGTTATGTCTGAAATAAGTATGCACTAGTTGTGAATATTTTTTTATCATATGTATCACATGATAAAGGTGGGGTTTTCAGATGCAATCAGATTTTTAAAGAAATGTAAGCGCCGTACTTGCATTAATAATCCCTAGAATTTATTTAGTGCTAGAATTTTTAGGCACTTTGTGAACTTTATATTCACTTTGAAATCTGTGATGCTCTCTCCATCTGCTTTATAGGTCTCTGCCTATTAGGGAGAATGTCTTTGATCTCCCTTAGAAAATTCACTGATTGTTCCCATCTTTCTTGATTTTTTTTTTTCTTCTCTGACATTCATCACCCCACATGTATGTTTATATAGTTAGTCTCCCCATCTTTAATATGAGCTTGTAAGTGCAGACTTACCTTTTTGCCGTGTTGTGAAACTTGAACAGAGCTTGGTACATAGTAGATTTTCCAAAGACATTCTAGAAATCTTTGTAAATAATTTCAATATGTGCAAGCATTATCAGTTTCAGCTACCACTTTGGGATCTCTATTAAAATAATCTAGATTAGAGAGGTAGCTTGACATGAGTGCTAGCAGAAAGAAAATGAGAATGGGAGAGAAAGTGATGTTTCATTGTGAAGAACAAGTGTAGTAAAGTAGTTGATGTAAGAAGCTATGATTACCAAACAGCAGTAGGAACCCCTGTGAAGTTTTCTCACAGTAAACTGTAAGTATATTTCATTTTCATATTTTCATTTGTATGATTTGCTTTTTGACTACTTAGGCTTTTTTGTTACTTCTTTGTTGAAGCTCTTCATGTCAGAGAAATAAGTCCTTTCTTTGCTAAAGAATTTCCCCTTTGTCATTTACTTTTCAATTTTTTTTCCTAAACAGGATATTTGATTTTATAAATGATGTCTAATCTTTAACCTTGTAACTGGTGGTTGGTGTATGGGATGAGTACTTAAATATATTGATAATTTTTTCTGTCACCTTACAAAATACTGATTTTGATAGTTATTCCATTATCTCTCTTAAATTTTTCCAGGCTGAGAAGAATATCATTTGAAGATAATGACTATTTTATCTGCTTTTTTTTCCTGATTCTTGTCACTCTGTTTCCCCCACATAATTAAAATGACTAGTACTTCCAGTACAACATAATATAACAAAGTGGACCTCCTTATCTAGTACTGATTGTATTGGAAATGCTTTTGGTGCTTCCTCGTAGACTTGAAATTGAGATTTATAGAGAAATGTTTTGTGACGTTAAATTACATTGTCTATACTTCTTACTGAAGTATATATTTATTCCTTTCTAGATAAGTTAATGATTTGCCTAAGGAAGGTATAGAGCCTTTATTTTTGTGAGCTCTCTTAGCCGTATAATGTAGTTCTGATCTATTGTCATATCTAGGCTACTGTCTCTCTCTCTTTTTTTTTTTTGCCTTTATTCAGTTATTCCATGTGGTTTTTCCTATTTACTTTCTCTGCTGTTTTGTAATTTTTTAAATATCCTTTATTTTGTTTCTTTAAATTTTTTATTGAAATTGCTTTGCATTGTTGTTAGTATTTGGAACTATAGTCTCTCCCTTTCAGGTGAGAGCCTATAGTCACTATAGCATGTTCACCACCAACACATAGATTTTTAAGAAAACATTCACTTTAAAATTAAAAGAAGGAGCCAGGCACGGTGGCTCGTGCCTGTAAACTTCAGCCTATAAAGTGGCTGGGGCTAGAGGTCACAGTTCGAAGTAGGCTCAAGGTAACACAGTGAGATCTAGTTCCCAAAAATAGCTGGGCATGGTGGAACGCACCTGTTATCCCAGCTATCTGGGAAGCTGAGGCTGGGGATTGCTTGAGTCCATGGTACCTCGAGCAACATGAATCTGCAGTTTCATGGACAAAAATAGCGAGACTTAGTCTCAAAAATACAAAAGAAAACAATAATTAAAAGAGGGTTTTTAGTGCACTTTAAATTTTAAAGTGAATTTATCCTTAATCTGATTTAATTTCAGTAATTCTGCAAACCTACCAAATAATATCCTAAGCCTCCTAATTCTTTGATCACTTTTTAATCTTGGATGCATTTGTTTCAGATATTTTAGTTCTTTTAATTTTATCTTCAAATTAGACATTATTTTGTCATACATTCAATGTAAATTTTCTTACATGTTTACCAGTTTCTTTGTTCATCAATTTTGACTTCTATTTTTTTTGTGTCATTCTCTGCTTAACTATATACTTTCAACACTGTACAGTGAATATCTATTATTAGTTTTGATTGTGAGAATTTCTCTTAGCTTCATCCTTAAATTACAGTCTCAGTAATTTCTTTGTTCACTACTATGAAAATCATTTTTTACTTTTTCTACTGAGAACTTTACTTTTAGTCATGTCTTTTATGCAACTTTTGTGTTAACATTTTATGCAACAAAAACAGTAAATACTCTTAGCTGCTTATAAAGACTCTGTTGTAGCTACTTGACTGAAGTTACAGCACAAAAGCCATCATGTATAAAGAAATGGATGTGCTTGTTGTATTGCCATAAACTTTACAAAAAGGATGTGGCAGATTTGATTCTTGGCCCATATTATTTACTACCAATTATGAGTAATAATTAGATTAATATATGTCTTCTTCCTTTCAGTATCCTTTCCTCCACTACTGAATATAAATAAGTTGGTGGTATCATCTTACTTAGAATTTATCTTTATATTGATAAATTTAAAAATAGAAGAATGAATATTTTTCCTGCTTTAAATTACCCATTTTGACCCCAGCTAAAGTACTGTGAAGAAGTAAAGAAATTTAACATTTCTTTGTTCTTTCCTTCTTAATATTTGTTACTTATACCATGTCTACCTTAAGAAGAAAGATTCTGTTCTATCCCTGTAATCTTTATTGGTCAATCTCATTGAAGGTCACATAATGGGTAAGGAGTGAAGCTAGCAGGTAAATTTAGATAGCCTGTGTTAACACCTATGTCATGTACCATGTGTATTTTTCTGAAACTTTAATAATTTGATACTAAACCTAAAAAGACTATGGGAGAGGCGAAGCCAAATCATTTATAAATGTGCATGTGAAAATGTCATAAGCCACAGACTGAATTTTTTTAAGTTATCGTTATCATGGTTAATTTTAGGAACTGAATTTGATTAAATAGAATTCCAGTTAGATAATAAATAATCTTTTTTTTAACCCCAATAAAAATATCAAAATATATTAATCTTTACATTTTGTAAGCAAAGCAGATAAATATCTAGGAATAGAGGGATCATTTCTTTACTTGAAAATGGATGAGATTAATAACCAATATTGCATTCAGTGAATTATTGGGTGTTAGAAACTTAACAAAGAGGGCACATACTGGGGTGTTACTACATTTCCACTCAATATCACTCTGAATGGTGAAGTCTCAGTACAGTTAGAAAGAAAAGGATGAAGGATATAACTAACTTTGGCCTGTCTTTTACAGACTCGCTTGTAGGGAAATTTTGCACTTTCATTCAGTTCCAGTTTGATTGTTGTTAGTGTAGGCACTTTGTTTGATTTGTTTTTCTATGCCTTCATCTTTATATAAGGTATCCAGGTTCCCTTACGCCTTTTTCAGGCATACCCACAAGTGACCTGGATTGTTGAATGCCAAGTTATCCTTAGGTTAAAAATCAGGGGACATTTCCTCTGCTCTTAGAATGTCTGTAAGTTCTTGTTCCTCTTTCTGACCATCTCCCTCTCCAGTTTAACTTCCCACACTACCATCTTTCTTTTTTCTTAACCCCAAATCTAGTTGTATGTGTTCTTTTGCAGAAAGTGAAAATAGCTGTGTAAGTACACCTGTAAGAACTCATGAAGCACTTTAAGGCTAAAGTTTTATGAATCTATTTCTAAGTGAATATAAACTGGGAATAAAGAAAAGACCAGTCAAGTGTGAAAAAGGCAAATGAAGATACTCAGAACACAGCAAAATACTGATACTTAGACCTAGACCATGTTTGCCAGTAGGATTCTACACATGCATGGTATTTGGGCTCTTTGACAAGAGTTCAGTTTTAGCTGTTAAACTCTTAAGAAACTCATCTGGCTGCCAGTTAGCCATTTCTAACTAATATCTGTGTTTTAATAACTGCAATTTTTTATAATTAAAACCATAGAGAGAAAGCATCATTTAATTCATCTAGCATGTGGCCTGGAGCTATTCATCTGTTCCTTGATATAAAACACCATGATTTACAATCCCACGTGGGAAAGGTAAATACCCAAAAGAAATTAGGGTGTTGATTTATTTTAAAGAAATAGGAAAACCAGATATTAGCCAAGAAACAGTAGCTTTCCTCTTCAACTCTAATAAGAGAAAATGTGTAAGTGTGAATCTATAAAGAAATATGTTAAGTCCTGTGTGTTCAAAGGACAGGCACTTCACCCCTGGGTAGAAGAGTCCTAAAGAAACAATTAGTTGTGTAGTGGGGGATTGGGACTAGATAAAAGAAGTCTGTGTATGTCAGGGTTCTTGAAATTCAATTCACAGGAAATTGAGAAACCAAATTTAAAATTGAAAAATCTGAAGAAAGCAAAATACTTGTGTAGAGACGTAAAAGTAATATGACAACTTTGCCAAGTGTCCTTAGCTGTCTTGGATTTCCAGTAACTAACCTCTTTGAACATATTCTCAGTCAAAAGTTTCCCATGATATTTCAAATCAACAGATCATTTATCTAAGGTTAAAATTGTGTTTGACAATACTGGGGGAAATACACACACATGTAGCTCCAAAAACAATGTTTTGTCTTTTCTTGTAAAAAAGCACAAGCACCTTGAGTGTCTTTCATAAGATTCCAAAACTATCTCAAATGACTAAACAGAAAAAAAAAAGTCAGTTATCAAGTTTCTTGTTATTTAATTTAATAAAGTATGTTAATGAAAGAAAGAAACAGCCCAGTTTAAGAGCAGAAACATATATGCCAATGAAATAGTCTTGTTTTTTTGTTTTTAAGAAAAATTGAGTTCTGATGTATCAAGCAGTGATCATTAATGGATATTAAATGGATAGGTGAAAATCTGAGGGGGGATTTTATAGCAGTGGATTCAGTGCTATAATAATCCACTGATCATCCTTAGTATCACAAGACGATAGAGACATAATGGACTTCCTCATACAATGAAGTTATGAAGGATATATCATACCTGGCGATTCTTCTTGCTCCCCCAAATCAAGCCTAAATTTTGGTAAGCCTCTCAATTTGACTTTTCATAATAATTAAAAGAAACAGAAAGGTATCAAATGATACTACCAGGGTACAATCTGCAAAATCCAGAATTTGGAAATTCTATAAAGAAGAGATAAATATATACATATATTATAAATATATGTGTTTATAATATATATAACAATATTTAAGAGACTTAAAACAATAGCTAAATTCTCTCTGGACCCTATTTGATTCTTATTCAAACCAATTTTGGGGTGGAAAAGTGAGATAATTGATGAAATTTGAATACTAAGTAGATATTTAAGGAACTCTGTTGCCTTTGCAGTTACCTCAGTAAAAATAATTACTTATTGATAATAAAATTAAATTATTTCAGTGAATATGGTGGAAGTGTTGGTTTTGAGTGACAATCCAAAATATTCTGATAGAACAAAATCCAACACTTAGCTTTCTTCCTAGCAGATTCAAAAGAAAACAGTATTTAGGAATAAAACCTTCACTCAAGCTTCGTCTTGATCCATGAAAGAGATTCCCAGAGGAACCCCTGGAGCTAAATTGTGAAATACTGTACATGTGGAGAGAAAAGAAACATCTAAGTTTTTTTTCCACATCTCTAATATTCATAAATATTCCCCCAAGAAAGTTAAGAAAAGGGATAGGGAGCATGCTATGTGTGCCTTGCTCCTCTTAAACCTTTTCAAGCCAAATAGCAGGATAATTCCCTTTGGACCCAAAGGTCTCTTTGGGCAGATTGGGCTTTGGAGAAAATCTTGGCATGGTAGATCTTTTTCCAAAGAGCACGTTGCCTGAATTAATGAAGTCACACCATGTGTGTTTTCTTGTGCTTCCCTTAGAGCTCATCCCCTTAGATCTTTGTTTGATGTGCAAAGGAAATTTAACCCAGTCACTGATGTTCTTGAACCTTAGTTCAAGAAACCTCTGGGAAATGTTTTCTCTTGTACTCTTCCATCTCTCTGTACTATTCCATCTTCACCCATGTATCAACCATGGGTAAAGTTTTTTTGTATTCTGGATTAAAAGAGATGATGAGAACAGTAAGAGAGAACGTAGACACATGCGTAGCTGACTATTACTCTCACCCAGGCCTATAATTATGGCAGTCCTTCCAGAACACTGGTTTTTTCCTGTATTTTTTCCCTAGGTTTTCTCTACACACAACCCCTTCCCCTCCCATTGAACTGTGTTCACTCCACAGGAAATGTAAATCTATTAAAAGCACAGTGTGAGTAGTAGAAATAGAGTGCAATGCCACCCCCTAATATGCCCCTTCCAGCTGGAGCCTGCACTGACCGGCAAAGACAGAACAACAGGGGAGAGGTGGTGCTGGAAATGGGCAACAATTGGATCAAAACCTTTAAAGACTT
This sequence comes from Uropsilus gracilis, assembly GCA_004024945.1. Lineage (NCBI taxonomy): Eukaryota > Metazoa > Chordata > Mammalia > Eulipotyphla > Talpidae > Uropsilus > Uropsilus gracilis. Next base: position 34,059 of record PVHY01006994.1, on the reverse strand, counting down.
GACTTTTTGTCATTTTCTTTTTTCTCTTATGATTGATCCTTTCTGCTACTCCAGCGTGACAAGCTAAATAGGAAGAGACTGGAATCCTCTCACTTGTGAAGATGAACTCTCCTGAAATTCCCTAGTAAGACTTGATGAATCACAAAAGGTAGGGTGGGTGTGGCAAGCTGTTTTGCCTGTCATACTCAAGAATAGTGTTCCAAGAGGGGGACTTCTTTCTGGAGGAGGAGGTCATCCCTATGATACTGAGAACAGAGGGTTCTGTTAACAAAACTAGTGGGAGAATAGTATGGAAGGAGATTATGAGTTGAATTATACAGATAATAATTTTATTACAACAGTCTCTGCTGGACATAAATAAGATGGTCTGCTGACTCCCCACAGTCACCTGTTTGACAGTATTTATAATTCACCCCGTTCTCTGAAGAATCATTTACCTTTCCCCACTTTCCCATCACAAGCACATATACAGCCAAAACATAGTCATGTGACTTGGGTGAGAACAGTCAATATCTTACCTGACACTGTCTCCTTGATTTTGGTGACTGAATAAAGAAGGGCCCTTGATTCATTCTGGATCTGTCATAATGGCCACAATGGGTGGTCCAGGATTGACATGTCATCTTGTCTGAGCCTATGAAATGCTATCCCTTAGATCTTTTATACTTGAGCTACATTTTGTCATTTCTTGCCAACAAGTTCTATAAACTTGTACCCATACCTGCCAACAAGAAAGTTTCCATTCTTATGGAGAAAGCAGACAGAGAATGAAGTGAATATGCCTATAAAAACAACTAAATAGTTGGTCCATCCTCAGTGTTATAAACAATATTTGGTACAGGAAAGATGCTAATAAGGAGAACCTGGATTTCCTTCTAAAATCTAATGTGATTAAGAGATTGAAATGATCCTTTCCATTGAAATGATCTGACTTAAATCTTGCAGTTTGTAGGAAGCAAGGCCTAAAGTAAAATTGGTCTATGTCCAGATAACCCTGTGTACCACAACAAATACATGATGCTATCCTGTATTTAAGAAATTTGCAGATGGTCTCATTCTAATGAACTGATGCTTAATTCAACAAATTCAAGACTTTTCCAAGAAAAAAAAGTCTAATAGGATAATATGTGCTATTAAAATAAAAGACTTCTGTGGCAAAACAAATTTGGGGATCACTGGACAGTAGTTTCTTTACTGTGGAGTTCTTCAAACTCTTTCCTGTGGTACTATGCTTTGAGTTTTTGCCAGAAGATAAATTCCTGTACTTCTTTCACTAGGGTTCTTTTTCAGTAGCTTGTGAAATTCAAATTCTTCAATACTTGCTTCAAAAAGTCAATATTCTTTCAATTCTATGTAAATGACTTTTTATTCATTTAAATTAAAAAGGGGTATGTGCAAGGGCTATTTTTTTTATTTAGCTGAAAATTACTATGATGAAAGTGGTTTATTTACTATGTGATAATGTTCTATTTGTGTGCCAAGTATTAATAATACTAATAAACGAGAAACACAAGATAGTCAAGTTTTCTGACAAATGAAATCATCTTTTGCATTAATAAAAGCATACTCAAATAATTTACCCAGATAATAAGCAGGCATGGGAAAAAGGGAGTTGATGATTTCAAATATCACTTAAGTTCTATAGCTCAAATCCAAACTGCCAGCCACAAGTCTGTGTCCATTGTGCCTCCAAGATTTTCCTACAGGTAAATTGTTTTTGTCAATTATCACTGTGAGGTGTCTGCCCCAAAACTCTTACCTCTACCATTTGGGGCTCATGCGTTCTCTCACCAGGCTAATATGATACAAGTTTAAATAAGGATTACACTGACAGCAGTGCTTCTAGCTTGAGATGGATGTGTCCCCTGATTTTATATATGTACATATACGTGTATATATATATATATATATAATGTTATAAACCCTAATCAAAGTAGGATGCGGTTGTCCTCACAGTGCTGCCCTGAGTCTTTAGAATTAACTGGTGACAAAAGTTAGGGTCCATTCATGTGTGATAGTTTCATTTGAAAACATTAGTTAGATCTTTATCCATCATTGACAAGTTTCAAGTCATGAGCTTATTAAACAGTTTAATACAAAAGTCAGTTAAGAAAAGCTAGGAATTATATACATGCTTACCTAAAATGAAAGATTATTTATATGTAACAACAAATGACCGCTATAGACACTTGAAATCATTTATTCAAGGCATTTTTTTTATAGTCTTGCAATCATAGTACAGGCATATAATAAAGATTGTTAGAGTGTAAAGAAATATAAAAAGCCAGTGTCTGGGCATTTAAAATAAGAGCTCTTCAAAAAAGTTACAAATGTTTTATTAATAGGATTCTTGAAAAACTTGGGGGGAAAACTAAAAATTCCTTAAAACCAGAGTACCAAATGACTTTTCACTTAGTTTGTAGAAAGGAGTTATATATATTAATTAAATATTTATATCCTGTGAGTTAAGACAACATGTTTTACATTCAAGTTGAAATAATTCAGCACCATCTTGACTTGAGGATAAATGAAATGCTTTAAGTTTTCAAAAGTGGCCTAGGACTTTTGGTGAGATTGAAATGTAGGTGTTGATAGACTGTACTGATTATGAATAGGAATTCTAATCATAAATATAGAAATAGGGTAAATTTTACTTACTGGTTACTATACTGTATCAAGACAAGCTTTAAAAATTGCAAATAAAATATGTAAAATGTATAATTTTCTGGTAATATATTGTATTGTTATGATCTAGTAGTATTAGGAAGTTGATTCCTAGCCTCAAAGATCAAGATACCTTATTTCAGGCTGTGGTCTGAAGTTGAGGCCAATTAATACAACATGTGGAAGACTCACTGAACTATATTCCTTATAGGCCATATTTTCATTGTTCTGAGTTTAAAAGCCTGTCTTTCAGTACTCAACATTCTTTGTGTCATTTGTACTCCCTATTTAAAAAAAAAATTTACAATTTGGTAAGACTGGATTTTTTTTTTACTATTAATGGAGAAGATCAACCAGATAATCACTATGAGTTTTGGTCTTTAATCATAGACCATATACCTTGAGGTTTAAAAATACTGAGCATTAAATCAGTACTCATGAGTAATTTGGACATACTTAGGGAATTTTGGGAGAGGACTGTTAATGTAAGCAGTAAGCAAGAAAATTTTCATTCTCCTCTGAATCATTTTTCCAAAGTCGACCAATAGTACATGTTATATTTAAAAGGCAGACATTTCAGGGCTTAGAAATATATTTTTAATTATTAGTAACACATACATGCATATAACTATCTTAACTTATTTTTTAAAATAAAATATGGTCATGAAAAAAATAGAGCTTAATTAAAACAGAAATATTTTAGACTTAATCCATACAGTTGTTAAAAAAGAAATAAGGTGAACTTAATGGGTAGTAATGACATTTAGTATTTCTCAATACTTATTGAGGACAGTGTTTTTTAATTTCCCAATGCCTAGCTTATGAATGCTTAGTATATTATTAGGCCCTTAAATGATGATGGTTGGACAGACAGATGGAAGGCCCAAAGAATGATTCTGTCTTTTCATATGTATTTAAAGGTCATGATACTGGCTAGTTTTTACTATAAGGATAAAAATAATGAAATAGATCTTAAATCTACAGATGCCAGTCTGGCTCAGTATTAATACTGACAGTAGTTTTTGTTGTTTTAAAAAAAGCAAGTATATTAAAATATCTTGTTAGATTGCAACTTGAAAGGCTCATACATACAATCTCAAAACTAAAGAGTAAATGAAGCAAAGAGGTACATCAAAGAAGCTATTCCATAGCTCAATTAGGAGTTCAATGAAAGTTCTGGCTCTCTGTAAAGCTTTCTGCATTCTCTGTTGGTGACTCTGTACCCTAGCCAGTATGAATCATTACTTACCCTGTCTGTCTGTCCATGATTGTCCATCTCTAGCCCCTTTTGCCTTGCTAGGCACCAGGGAATGATGAGTAGTAACTGGTGCTGGTTTTACAACTCTATGACTTGTAATACAGGGATGCCAACTCACTTTTAAAATTCTACCTAACCTGTCCTAGTACTGGAAATACCTTGCCCAAGATTTTAATACTGGTTAATGTAGGAAAATTTCTGTTTAAGCACCACTCAAAGTCATTTGACTCCTTCTGCACCTTTTGAATCTAGGAAAACAAGAAATTCTCCAATTTCTGTTGTGGCACATCATTTCACAGTTTAAAATAAAATCACAGCACAGTCCTGGGTTTGGCAGAAAGTATCAACCCCTCAAGTTTGCAGTGCTATGCGCTTTGCTAATTTAGATTGCCAGACACACACACAAAAAATCATGTATGACTGATTCTGATTGACCTAGGATAATGTACCTGTATCAACATATGTCATCTATACTGAAAAAAAAAGAATTAATGATTTAGTATTCCTCTTTTTAAAGCTTAACATGTAATATAGAAGAGTTGGAAATCCTTTAATTTTTTTCATTACTTTGTTTAAAGTTTATGAGAGACAGTTGTTTGGGGAACTTGTTCATATGACTTTTATGTCAGCAGGGAAATTTTCTAATATGTCACTATATTTAATGCATATTATCTGTATATATAGCACATCTGTCATCGAGATCACTTCCCACTGACATAATCATATGGTCTCTAGAATGTTCGTTTTAAGAATTGCACTTAAAAAATCTCTGCCCTTTGGAAAATAATGTATGGGGGAGCATCAACAAATGTTGATTAGACAGGAATTGGGCAGCTCAATACCTAATCCATTCCACAACAAAAGCTGACATAAGTCAGAATTAAATTGTATACTTGACAGGAAAATAAAAGTTTATCTACTAGTTTTAAAATGTAAACATAACTTTTATATAGGGATGTAAGTATCTAATTACATATATTGCCATTTCTCTGCATCGAGTAGTATTTCTTGAAGCCAATGGTAATGTCTGTATTCCTTCCTCAGCACCAAATGTGTCCACATCTATTTAAACAGTACGAGCCTCATTTCTTAATGAATCTGTGCTAGAAAATATAGAAGCCAGTCATTGTTATGGTCACTAAAATTTCAGCACGAGAAAATTCTGAGTTCTTAGTAATTTTGACTCACTCATTGAAATACCATTTTCTCATGCTCCATAATCTCAAAGGAGTATAGAAATTTGGATTTCTTTGAAAGAGCCAAGTGAGCAACTACAGAATTGAGACAGCATATTAATTCATAAAGTAATGTAAGATTTAAAACTTCCCAAATAATGGCAATCTGAATGCTCAAAATCCAGTTATGTGCTTCATTATAAAACAGTTCAACCAAACATGCCTTCATTTTTTCTTTCAAAATACATAAGTCCTACTGAAGTAAATTATTTTTTCCACTTCAGAACACCAGGCAATGGTTTATCCATTGGGAATTTTGGCTGGCTTCCTAATACCTAGATCAAGAAAACAAAAATACACATATTATTGACTCGGCTATATTATGATAAATCCAGTAGACAAGTAAATGGTCAACCTTTAAAAAAAAAAAGTTAGCAATTTCCTTCTACCTAAGCAACAGTTACTGTGTGAATTTATCAATTCCTTAAAGAAAATAATGACATCAGTTGTAGAAAGAGTGTGTCTGATAGCTGCCAACTTGATGCTTATGTTTAAAAGAAATGCCCTCTGAAACAATTAAAAGAAAAACAGGACTTTGAGAACTAAGCAAGCCTCCAGGTGAGTTCACTGCACAGAGCTGGTGGGCCATGTTCACTAAGAAGCAGGGGCGTTGGCCTCTGCATGGTCTTGCAGCAGGGTTTGGGTACAGAAGGATGCTTTAAGGGCAGTCCAGGTCAAAGCCAGTAAATTAAGATTGTACATTGTGATCACATATCCCTACAGGAAGAAAATAAGGAAGTACTTAGTCCAAATCATTAAACCCTCAATCTCATAATCATTTTGGCGAGCACGTATTTGTAGAATCTCACTGGACACAGAGTCTCCTGGTCCATGAGCTTTGTTAACAATGTCCAAAAATGGAGAAAGAAATCAAAGGCCTGTTCTTACTGAGCAGTTTCTACACATTCATGCAATGCTCTCAAACATTTGTTTACCATGAAAAACAATCAAGGCACTGAGAAATATATGCATTATAAAACACAGTCATTTTACCTAGGGGTCTGCACAACTGACCGACCACAAGATTCAAGCAGGTGATACAGGCGGTCTATTGCGTGTCATATTTTAAGGCAGCAATTTCAAAATGTACTTTGAAGAACTCTAGGACTTTCTCTGAGTGCCTTCATGAACAGTGGGGTGGGGGGAGGGGCGAGTAGGAAATCCAAAAGTTTAAAGGATGGGTTTCCATACATCAGCCATATTGCATATTGGGAAGTATTATATATTACACTTTGCTGTGATACAGGAGATAAACATTGTGCTTTCTGTGTGTATTTTGTCTGGTAACAACTTTAGGATGATGAAAACCTGAATACACCCCACCCCCTTAACACAAAAAAATGTCAACTTTTATCTATGAGCTAGCCCAGCTCTCTACCACTTTCTCCCTCTGGTGTATTTTACAAGGAAGCTGCAGTGGTACTAGAAACAGACATGCAAAATGCATGCCTGTAATGCATAATGCCTATTAGTGAAAAACAAAGATGCTTTGTGAAGAGAATTACATAGGCAAAGAGGACTTACGGTGAAATCGTGCAGCCAGAGGCGTAAGCATGATGTCCTGTGTAGCGAATGTCACAGCGCACAACATTGTTGGAATAGTCCGATTCAGGCACCAGGTAGCTGGGATTCACGCTGACCTAAACAATGGAAAGGCCATCTCTGTTCAGATTTCATCAGTAGTAGTGTTTACTGGTTAAATTCTTCCTATTTCCACAGGACAGAATAAGGGAATGTGCTTTAAGGCAACAAAGCAGGGAGAGGGGGAGAGGGGCTGGGTTAAGCAAGTAGTTAGACTATGGAGAGGGAGTGCTGAGTTAGAGCTAGTTCCAGAAGATGTGTAATTGCTTGCAGGACCGCAATTATTCAATATCAGAATGCAGAGAAGGAGACCTACTGAGTTGCAATGGAAATAAACTACAGGTACTTATCTTCAAAGTTCTTTACCTTTAGAATGTAGTTTCCAGGTTGTACATCTGTAATATCAATCCACTGGCAGTCTATGTCTGCATTATAGGTATCATAACAGCCAGGACTCAACCCCTAAAATAATGGAAATTTGAGAATTTTAAAGATAATGTATTGTTAGAGTATGCCAATTCCTTGCAAATTAAATTTGTCATTAATACAAGAATTTCACAAGAGACAAATACTTCTCTCTTGAGAAGTATTTATTACTCAGCCTTATTGTACCTCCAGCAAAAAGAAATACAGGACTAATATAAGTAGTCTTACATTTAGCTTCTTAGAAATGTAATAAATCATTAATGGTAAAAACAATCTTACAAAATTAAATTCCACTGAAGTTATAGAATATCAGTTGTTCTGGGAGTAGAGGTCATGTAATAATTTGGCAAAAATGTGCCCATAATGTTTCTTTGTGTGAGTATAGATCCTTAGTACTTTTCCTTTTCTGCTCAGCATTATAATCATACTATAGAAATGTATCTAACTAGAGGTTGTAAGCTCCATAGAGTGGTATCTGTTCTTCACTTCTAAGCAGTTAACATTTATGAAGCATGTGCTATACAAGCAATTTTAAACTTTTTACATATATAACCTTACTTCAGAACTCTTATCAGGCAAGTGCTATTATTACCCCATTACAGATGAGGAAATTGAGGCACAGTAAGTTCAACTAACTAATTCACCCAACATTATACTGCTGGTTTACAGCCATAACTTTCTGAACACATCAGATCTCATCCCATATGACATAATAAGTGACTAAGCTGGTTTTGTGTTTTGGCAGTTGGGGTCCAAAGTCCCCATTCTTCACAATCATATTATACTCTTGCTTACATAGTACTGTGATATTTTTGTTCAATTAAAGGGTTGAATGAATGTCTCATGAGTGAATGTCAGATCACTGCCTTTACTAAGTTACTCACTTCCACAAGTACATGACTGCCTTTTACAATCTTGGAGGAGAAAAAAATAATCAGATATGGTCCTTCTTCCCCAAAAAAGAGTCTAGAGAAATTTCTCACACTGGAACCCATAGGTGTGTTCTGATTTCATAATTTCTTCATGAGCAGTCTTCACTGTTACATTTTCATTTTAATACTAAAGTTAATTCAAAAGCATATGCTAGAATCATCTTAATTCATAACTTTGATGTAATTTCAGGTCCCAAAATTGCTTTGGAGTTAAGATCACCTTGATTCCCAAAGAATGGCAAAATCATCGAAGTGTGCCCTTCGGTGGCTTGGCTGTGCTGGCTTGGGTCCCTTTGGATTTGGGGAAAAGGTACACAATCACAGCAGGGCAGATTCAAAAGTCCCTGTGCCACAGCAGTGAGAGGCACAGTGCCATCTTGGTCCATACTTGCAGTTGTTCATTAACAATATGTTGAGTGTTAAATACATGATGAAGAGCTTTGGGGGCCTTAACTCTGATCCTGGCCCATAATAGATAGTCACTAGGTGTTAGCAGTTAGCATTGCTGCTAGCACTATTACTGCTACTACTACTGCCACACCAGCAACGATGCTCATGGCATTGTAAAGTGTTTGCTGGATTTGATGCCTACTGAGCAATGCTTACCTCACAAAAAGTGAACAATTTTTCTTTTCTTTCCTTTTTCATTTATTTTTTTATTTTTATTTTTTTGAGACGAGGTCTCGCTATTTTTGCCCGTGGAACCGCAGGCTCACATTGCCCAGGGTTACCACAGACTCAAGCAATCTCCAGCCTCAGCTTCCCAGGTAGCTGGGATTACAGGCACGCACCACCATGCCCAGCTATTTTTTGGAACTAGGTCTCGCTACAGGTCCCAGGTGGGACTCGAACCGCGATCCCTAGCCCCTGCCGCTTCATAGGCTGAAGCTTACAGACATGAGTATTTATTTTTAAGAGATATATTGCCCAGGGTTGTCTTGAACCATGGACTCAAGTGATCCCTAGCCTCAGCCTCCCAGGTAACTTGGGTTACAGGTGCACTCCACCACACCTGGCAGAACAAAAATTCTTTAAGGAATACTGAAATTGCCACTCCATGATCACACTGCTGGCAGAATTTAAGAAGGAGCTTTGATTATTTGAACTAGCAAACAAGATGGTTTTTAGGTAATAGTTTTGAAGGCTATTAAGCAAACAGGCATTTATATACTTGAAGTCAAATTATAAAAACAGATTGAATGTCAAACCTCAGCTGAAGGCTATGTAAATTAGGTGTTTGGCTTTAACAAAACATAACTGTTACATTATGCAATATGCATAAGTAGACTAACATAACTCTTTCTAGTTTCATACATCCATAATACATGAATTCATTATCTGAGAGGTCTATGAAAGTATAAATATAAGAAAGCTGTATCTAATTTTATGTTTGGAACTATTTAAACATTATAATACAACTAATATAAAAGAGCATTGGAGGTTTGTGAGAATTTACTTTCCTTTACATGAAATTGATGTTCAAGAAACCCCAGTATAATGAAATATACAAACACCTGTAATGCAAAATCTGGTAAATGATAGCTGAGTAGGACACAGGTGGAAGATGACTGACAATGCAGTGGAGTCACCACAGGAACAGAAGCACTCGGGATGCTGCACACATGCACAGAGCTAGATGCCATGGTTTCTGCAGTTAGCTGTCCAGACTGCTTTTTCTAAGTAAAGGGACTAATTGCCAGATCCCCTGCATGGGCTGGTGCTGTGGGATTCGGGTATCATTGATGAAAAGGATATCTATACACACTTCCATAAGGAGAGGGTAGGTTACATTTCCTTTTGCTTTCCTTTTGCTCGAGGTTTTATCTTAAGTGCTACCTTGGGGCTTTGGAAATGAACCCTTTCCTCCTCCCATTGCTATGATGTTCTAAGCTTAGACAATGATTAACAGTAACATTTAGGTCACCAGAAAGTTTCTCACCACAGCCCTGGAATTTGCTTCCCTGATGCCAGCTGTGCATGGATCCCTTTGTGCCTAAGTTATGTACATTCACTATTCTTTGCCAAGATTTTGGCTAGGGTAAAATTATACTGTCCTTTTACAAATTAGGGTTTCTTATGGAAATGCTGGCATGACTTTCAACTGACACACATTTTCCCATTATAAAACATACAAAGTGCTTAGTTCAGCACTATTTTTAAAAATCCATCCAAAGGACATCTGACATCAATTATAATGTAGGTTTAAATATATGTGCAAGAAGAAAGGAATTGTGTCCATCTGCTCTTACTTGTGTGATGAAAAGAGACAGTTTTTTTTTTTAAAGTGCTTTTTAAGAAACTTCACTGCTTTTGCTAATTTCAGCCATCATCCTGTTTTTACCTTAGTCAGAGGAGGGAGGAATGGTTTTGCAGGTGAGAAAACAGAGGTGTTTTTCCACAGCTACTTACCAAGCCACTGAAAGAATACAGAATGAGTGCAGTTACTGGAAATCATTCAGATTGTTTCAGCGACCAAACAGCTGTTTTTCCTTGTGGGACATAACAAGCATGTACAGCTGTGATGATAAAATACTTTAAAGGTCTTTTGTTTGGGTCATCAAGCTTCTCCCCGATGATTTTCAATCTTCACTTGATGACCCCCTCATGAAAGTGTTTATAATAGACAGGCAGGAGGAAAGAAAATTGCAGAAAACTTTGTTCCCCTGAAGGATTCAGGTTCCTGGTTTCAGGGGGCAACTCACCTGTGTGTGGGAAGTGCATGCAAATCGCCTGTGGTAGCCATAATCACAGGAGGTGTCCTCAAGGCAGAAACTTGCTTTGTGGCCCTCAGCCACTCTCCTCTGGGTGCTGGCATCAAGGAGGTCGTAGTGGCTGAATTCATCCATGCTGTGATAATGTCTAATGTCCCATACAACACAGAGACAGTGGTCAGTGACAAGCACTAAGGGCAGCAAGGACATTAGAGGACCTCTCCATTGTTTTCACATTGCAAGTGAGGGAAGTTTAGCTTCTTAGAGACAGAGTCACTATCAGTTCTCTTCTCAGAGAAAGAAATCTAACTTTGCTACTAGGGATAGAACTTTTTTTAAGTGAAACTTGCCCATCTATTCTTTAGTATATCTTTCTTGGTTGCCACTACTTCCAATGTTTCCTTCCAAAAACAAAGACTAACGTGTTAGTCTTGGAGGGTTTCCATGAGTGCGTTCTCATGTATGTAAAATCAACACCAAATGCTAAGGAGAGATTGTTATGTGTCATTGTTACTTAACTAGTACAAATTTACTGAAAAAATAAAATAATTCTATTTTATTAGCAAACAGGTGCTCATATCCGTTTTCCTCATTTTATTAAAGAGAAGGTATTAAGCTGTTCATCACATCAGGAAAGAAGTGGCTGGAATTGCAGAATAGTTTAACTGTGTATCAGGATGCCCTGGCTGTAAACACCTGGGCGAATCACCAAGGTAAATTATAGAATTACCTTATGTGAAAATCTTTAAATTCAGTTCAGAACAGGCAACCATCTGCATTTCATACAGGTCTTTCAAAAGATAGCATTCCTTCTCAGTGGACGGATTATACTAAGTACATTTTTCTCTAAGAATGATATCTGAAATCTGTTGATAACATATTAAATGCCACAACTAACTGTAGAGTATCTTGGATGTAGTGTAGAGTAAAATTCTAGTCAGGCCATTTGCTGTATTATCAGATTTTAATGAGCTGGACTTGGTCTCCAACTTAAAAGACAGCAACACCTGGCAGTTGATGTATTTTCTTAAAGACAGGCTCCCTTGATTTTATCAAATTAGAAATGTTCTAGGATAAGTTAGAGCAATGTTGTCCCTTTGTATGAGAAATGAAATTTTCATTCATCATATCAAGAATCAGCTGAATAATGAAAAGTCCAGGGGTCCTGTTCACTTACTGGTGACAACTGTGCCATTCCCAGGAGTATCTTGGTCGGCTTGGTAAGAAATCTGAAGTCCCTTGGTTTTTCACTCTTTGGGGAAATCTTAGCAGGACCCTGTGATCATAATCTCTGACATCTGCCCTGTATGCTGAGCTGTAATTTTGAGAAAAAGAAATGTTATTACCATCACAATATATTCATTAAAGACAAAACTATATGTAAATTTCAAAACTATAAGCAAGTTTCCCATGATGTAATGATGATTACCCTGTCTCTTAGCTAGACTATGAGTTCCAAGAGACTAGGGCATTTCACTTTTCCACCTTTCTTATTGGTGAATCCCCAGCTCTTAGAACAATCTCTGGCATATTATATTATCAGAGCTCAGAGAATGCTTGTCAAATGGATGAATGAATATAACAAATGTGGGAATTCAAAATCTACCATTTAAAAGTAGGATCATAAAAAAAAACTGGTATTGGAAATGTACATGTGAAAAGTAAACTTTATGTTTATAATCAAATTTAGCGACACAAATGAGAAACTGCAGTGGAAAATATACCAAATTTAAAAAGAAAATCATCCAAGATTTTAAAAAGTTTTTAATTATACATGAATTTTTTCTCAAACAATGAACTAATTATGTAAAATAACTCGAGAGTCCACTCGGATTAGATAAATAAATTTGTAACTTCACTATCTTCAAAACAAAGGCATCTCTGTAATAATATCCTAGGAGTGTGATGATGCTGGTGACGCAAGACTCAAGAATGAAAATGAGGAGCTTAGATTTCTTCTCTTCCTTTAGAGTGATATTTACAAAAGGTCAAAGTGGAAGAAATAAATAACAAAAACTGCCATGTTCCTTCTCCTATTCTGGGTGAATAGATGAACATCAAACACGGCTGATGATGTTGTTTTACAACTCAAAAAAAAAAAAAATGTATGAGACCTAGGGGAACATCATTTGCTCCCTCTGCTGGTTCCCCTGCAGCAAACTCTGAAAACTTCATTCCCCAAATTGCTGATTTTATTTTGGAACCGATGGAAAAACAAAGCACTTGCTCAGGCTCTCAATTTGGCTGAAGCAATATCAAAACAACTAAGTTCAATGTGACTCAACCAAAGACAAATACTTACAATCTTTGCAAGAGAAAATTTGCCACCAACGCTGTAGGGAGGTATTAGCAAACTCTTTTATTACATTCTATTATAGCTATTTTCCCCCACACTACTGTCCTGTTGCTTCATGCAAAATTATTGTAAACAGCAGGCTCTAAAGTTCAAGACTCTTGGAAAGAAACACAGGAGACCCCCCCAATATCCGGCATAAGGGTTCGCTCTGACTCCCAAATGCCTGCGAGTTTGAAAGGCTTTACCCACAGAAATCTTCACAATTTCAACTCTCCATCCAGGTCGGCACGGCCAGAACATCATGCCCCACTTCCCAGTCGGGTTTGCATCGAACACAGCACCAGAGCAACCCCGGGAAAGAGCATCCCGGGCCCTACCTGGCCAAGCAGTTTTCCTCCGCCGCGCACCTCAGATTGTACATGGACATCTTTTGCACGTACGTGGACGCCTGGATGTAGTAGGGGTCGGGCACCAGGTCCGGGAGACCTAAATGTCAGCAGGTGGTGGGCTTTAGGCGTGAGACAACCCACCGCTCCTCACCCCGGCGGCGCTAGTCCCTTCCTCGTTCCTCACTTCTCGCCCTCGCCCTTCCCGCCTGGGGTGTCGGGTTGCGGGTAGCCAGGGAACGGGGGACGCCCAGGGCTGCAGAGCAATGTGGAAGGAAGCAAGGGGGTGGGGTAGGGGAGGACGCCAGGCGCGCGGTTTGCACCAGTTTCCACGGCTGCCTCTGCGAGAACAGGGGAAGGGCTCGGATCTGCAAGGACCAGGGCCCCGTCGGGGAGCCCCCGAGCCGGGAGCCCCCGAGCCGGGGAGCCCCCGAGCCGGGGAGCCCCCGAGCCGGGGAGCCCCCGAGCCGGGGCACGGGTGCGCGGGTGCGTCCGCGACCTGAGGGTGCTTACCGTACTGGAAGTAGCCGGTGCCGTAGCCGGGCCGGTACCTGCTTCCCGGCCGGGGCCTCTCGTAGGTGTCGTAGTAGTTGTAATAGGGGTTGTCGTCCGAGTACTTGTAGGCATTGTACGGGTCGTCGCCCACCATGCCGTCCACGCGGCTGGGCGGCCGCACGTTGCTGAGCGCCGGGCGCTCTCCCGCCGCCGTCCGGTTACCCGCGCGCGCGCCGCCGCCCTCGCGGGCCCCGGACGACGCGTAACCAGCTTCGAACCAGCGGCGGGCGGCGGGCCGGGGGCGGCCGCCCGAGGCTCCGGACGAGGCGACCGCGCGCCCCCGCGCCGCGCCCGTGCGGTTGTTACGGAGCAGGAGGATCGGCGTGCGGGGCTGCGCGGCGGCGGCGGCGGCGGCGGGGGCGGCGGCGCCGGGAGCGGGGGCCGCCGGGCCCCGCCGGCGCTGCGGCTGGTACTGGGAGCCCAGGCTCAGGAGGCTGTACACCTGCCCGTTGTTCTCCCATTGGATCCGCTGGCGCCAGGCGCCCGGGGCCGCCGCGGACCCGCCAGGCGGCTGCTGCTGGGCCGCGGCGGGCGGGGCGCAGCGCACGAGCGCGCAGAGCTGCAGCGGCCCCAGCAGCAGCGCGGCCCAGGCGCAGCGCATCGCTCCCTCTGCCCGGCGGCTCCCGCTGGCGCAGGGCTTAGCGCGGAGGGAATATAAACCGGGCTCCAATCGCGAGAGAGGGGGAGTCTTCGAGCGGGAGGTGGGCGGAGCGCGGGTCCCCGTCCAGACGGAGTCGTGCCGGGGGTGGGCTGCGGACCCTGCTGCCGTCAGGGCGGCTGCCGGGACGTGGCACCCGCCTCTCCGCTCCGTCCGAAGTCCTGGAAAACCACGGGCAGCGGCGCGGCGGCCCCGGCGAGCGGGCAGTGTCTGGAGCGCAGGAAGGAGGAGAGATGTTTAAACTTTCTGGCACATTTGCAAAGTTACACAAGCGGCTCTGGCTCAGCCGCCCCGCGGCTATTTGTTCACGTAATGCGATTGGAAACGTGCGAGGCGGACAGCTCCTCGCCTCGGCCCCGCCCTGGCCTGCCGCCCCCCCACCCCCGCCCTGGCCTCCTCCCCCCTCAGACACGTTGCAGAGGGAGCAAGCGTGGAGGGGAAAGAACAAAAACGGAGCTCACATCCTGAGACACGCTGGGCTTAATCTGGGGAGAACATGCAGGAATTTCAAAAGACTCAGACAGGCAAAGGCAGCCAGGCCGTGGGGAGACGCCAAAGTATGCACGGAGAAAAATGCTATTAGGTCACCAGCCCTGGAGAGGCGGGAAGTCGGGAGGTGGGGAGGGTGCTGGGGGCGAAGTTAGGGGGGTGTGGGGGTCACGGAGGGACGGTTGTGACTAACGTTTTTCTCCATAAGGAGTTAACCAGACAGCTTTCCCAGCGTACACTCACTGGTTTTTATGGGAAGTGCCTTCGGCAAATAAACGCCAAGGTATCAAATTTTGTTTTTCTGTGTGTAGGTAATATGAGAAATGGGTTACAAATTTGTTTCCTACAGTGAATGTTTTAATAACCAAAAGTGAAATTTTAGAGGGTCAGAGCCTGCTAACACAGACGAGGTGAAGAAGCGTGCCTCGTGTTCTCAATGCCGCCCTGCATTGTGCTAGAAGTGGAAGTGAATGAACCATCTTTCATCTGGACCGAGTCTACCAGGAAGCTTCATTAAGGGGGCTAGAGGCAGCCTGGCTGAGAGCTCTCACAAGGCAGTTGCAAATAAGCATTTTATCTGACCTTGACCTTCCGTTTTTCCTTCTCCAACTATTAGGAAGTTAGAGTGTGGATTTTTTTTAATAGTTAAATTGCCTTCAAGTGTTAAAAGTCAGTAAAGCATCCTTTAGTGTTTGCCGGATCTCCCAATTTCAATAAAAGTGCTGCTAAAGACACACCCTTGCAGTTGAGATTTTGGTTAAGAGGGGAGTAAGAGTGGTCTGGAGAGAAGGCAGACACGTGGGTAAGGAGGTAGGTAGTGGTGGACTGGAAAGATTGGTTTAATGGAGCAGTTAATCACTTTGTGCTTTGGGGTTAGGGAGTGCTGGAAACATTTCAAAGAAAAATTGCTACTAAAAGACCTGACTGAAAAATGACTCAAACCAGGCTCAAATAACCTTTTTTATTAAGCTCTTCATTGGACTGTTGTCTAGATATATTGCAACACCTACCCTCCTCTTTCAGTATCTGTCTCTTCATGGTTAAGCACATATTGGTGGGGTGGTGTCTTGTAGGGAGATCAAGGTGAGGCGGGAGGTGCAGGGGTGAAGTGAACATCTGCCAATGTGACTGCTTACTGTCATTTCTCCTTTTTTCAGGTAAGGGCAACTTATTTTCCTTTAGGGATTTTCCCCTATCCCATTGCTTGAAGAGGATGATTGCACAATCTTGGAAGTTCCCCACATCTAATAAAGGTCATGAAATCCACAGTTGGCTAATCAAACTGTCCCCAGAATTCACATCTTGAGCAGAGGCTACAGGGGCAAAAATGTTGGAGCCCACTCAACTCAACTTGAGTTAAGTCAATACCTTCCAATTTGTTTAAAAATTTTGACACATTCGACCCTGAAGTATATTGTACTATCATGGTGAATGTCAACTGCAAAATTGATAGCTGAAAGCGAATCCTCATTTTTTTGAAGTGTCTTCTAACAGACTTTAAAGTGTTTTAGAGTAAAGCTGTTAGTATGTGCAATATTTATTGTCTTTCAAACACTACTTTAGAGAGGGATATTACTTTTTCTCACCATCCTACTGGGATCCTTAAATGGTTTTTTTGCTGTTTCCACTTTTCCTAGATTCTCTCCGGTTTATGCCTCAGCCAACTGAAAGCACACACCTAACTATTACACGGGGGACAATGAATGGTTTCTAAAGCCCTGTACCAGACATTCTAAATAAGCATTGCACAGTGACAAAATTATTATTCATGAAATGGGAGAAACTTTGGTTCCTTCCACTCAAAATTACTATCATGACTGGAATTCTTCAAGAAATCTTTACCTTTTGCACTTAGGTAAGTGCCACATTTAATTCTGCCTTTACCTTAAGACTTTGTGTAGTAGGGGAAAAAATAGGAAGATACTAACTTTTATATTGTTTTAGCTTCTTGTCAAGAAATATAAAGAATTCAAACTTCAATGTCTCACATATTGACCAGGAAGTAAAAGTTGTCACAAGGTTGCATTCCTGATATTTATAAACTGCATTTATTGTGTGTGGGATAATTTATATAAATGGAAAGTAGACTTACAGTGAAAGCCTAAAACATATACCACTGAGAGACCAGAGCCAGAATACTGGTGCCACAGTTGAAGGACTCCAAACTGGTCACACACTTTTTTTTGTTTGTTTGTTTGTTTAGATCTTGGGGAGTTCATATTGAAACATTTTCTTTAGTTAAAATTAATGCTTATAAGTGCTTTGGTGCCACATATTTTGAAAATATAAGAGAGAATAAAATAGAAAAAAATGGAAATTTGAGATGTACAATGAGAAAATTATTGAGAAATGAAGTAAATACCTGCACAGGGGGACAGTATGAGAGATGAACTAAGACATTGAGCACATTTTTTAAAAAGTAATTCAGAAAAGGTAACAGTTAAATATAGAACCAGAAATCTTTTTACTTGGAGTAAAATGGAAGACAGGAGTAGATTAGTCTTAAACTTAACAGTGTTTTTGTGTTCCCTTGTTCTCATTCTTGTCTTTTGCCATGTACCACTTCCAGGTACTTGCCCAAATATAAAAAGTAGACAGTTTGTACACACTTGTCTGTGTGTCAAGACTGAACTGACGAGAAAAAAAAAAAAAGGAAATCTGTAAACAGACTGGGTAGAAGAATTCCAGAAATAATGAATTTTAAATATATTTTGTGTGGTAACCCATCCCCTTGGGCTACCTAGGAATGGAAAAGTGGAACTCAGCCCTAGGGAATGAAAAAGCATTTCATTCTAGGGTCTTTAATGCATATTCACATGTGATTAAGTAAATCATGTTAGTCACTTTAACAAAATGAAAAAGTGGGAAGAGGTGAAATTATGATAGGAGGACGGTTGTTTGAAGTTCAGTGAATCAGAATTCAAGTTTGGTTTTATTGACTGCAAAAATAAGGGGTCAGCCAACTGGCAAAACTACCTTCAAGTTAAGTCCAAGTGATTCAATTGGGCCTCACGGACTGTCCAGTGACAAAGAGACAACTCTTCTTCATGCTCTGGAGTATATGTGGGCCATTCTGGTTTTGAGAGAGTGAGCTAGGCTCCCTGTCCCACCCTTCTGGCTTATTTGCTAGTCCTCAGCTTTCCCTACATTCTGCTTCACCATCCTAGAACCCTAGAACTTGATTAAATTTAGTATCACCTGAATGTAATTCTCTGATATGGTGACCTGCAAGTCAGGAGGACATTTATGTTTAACAGAGGCTTCTCTTTTCCTTGTTAGAGATTCCCCATCACCCTCCTCCCCATCTCTGTTCTTTAATTTAACCCAGGCTGCATTGCTACCCTTTTGGGGACCCAACAAGGTGCCAAATGACAACCCAATGTCAATTATATGGTGCTTTCCCCCCTCTGCTATGAAATGATAGATCTGAAATGAAGCAACAAACACTTCAGGTCGCTAGGTATGTTTGGAAGAGAGAGTGAAAGGAAGATTTGTTTACTGCTTGTACTTGAAGTCAACGTTGAGTATCATAGTTCTTTCTCTTTATGTTACTCATAGAACACAATTCACTTTACCATCTTACTGCCTCTTGATTTTATAACATCTGCAAGTTTTTATAGACTATCTTGTAAAGATATGAGACTTTTAAAGCAGCTCCACTTGGTTATAGTTAGGACATCTTTATAAACCAGGGTTTCTTAAACGCTACCTATTTTCTTATGTTTCACTTATTTCATGCATCACACTCACCTCTGCCAGAAGATAGCAGCAAAAAATAGAAAAAGTGAAGCTTTTAAATTCTGTAAATTCTGTCTCTGTAGGTCACATAGTGGGCTATACAGTTTGACTTCTATTCTGGCCTATTTTGGTGGATAAGGGCCTTTATTGTCACTGACATATCTTTTATACTTTATTCTCAGTAGTCTATAAGATTTTGCAGATAATCAGAGAAGGAAAGTGCAGAGAGCAGAGGAACAGGAAGGCTGGAGGCCTCAGAGTTGCTTCAGCCACGTGCTGGAGCAGGGCAGAGAAGGGAGCCACACTAGTGGGCTTTCTCTTGGCCCCGGGCTGAGAAGCCAGGGGAAACATGTTGCAGAGTCTTGTAACCTGCTTAGGCTGACTTGGGAATTTGGTACTTGAGAACATGGTTTGACTTTGAAACTGGGAAACTTGGGAGTCTTCTGGAGAACTGAAGACTGTTGCTGTTTTCAACGTGAGACTTCTGAAGTGCTTGCTGTGTTGCTGTATGGAGTGAGTTTTGCCAATTCTGGGTTACTTTAGAGTTGGAGCTGAAAAAATGTCGGAGCTGAGCCATTTGGAGAATTGACGACGCCATCCTGGTTTTCCTTGTTAAATTTGAATCTCCTGCTTTCAGAGAAAGATTGACGGTGCCATCTTGAGCTGATGTTATCTTGGCTTCTTCCAGCTTGGAGTGAGTGAAGCTCACTGTGTCTTTGAAGCTGTGTCTTTGAAGGAGTGGAGATGCTATCTTGGCTCTGTCATCTGGCTAAAGGTGGAGTAGCCACCATTTTATGGATGCACATAGCTGCTGCAGTCATGTGCAGATTTGGACTAGAGACTGGATGGGTGGGCAAGATTACTAAAGGGGTACCCTTTCACCCCTCAGTGACTCTTATCTAATTGTCTTTTAATTAGTAAATTTGTTTTTGCCTCCCTCAAAAACACAACAAAACAAAAAAGATTTTGCAGGTAATCAATGTGATGACAGTGGCATATTAGAAAATATTAATATTAAAATATCTTGGTTTAATAGTAATAAACCAAGTATAATTAATATTGACAATAAGTACAAATCTTAAATGAATATGCAAACTCAGCATGATCAATATCTAAGGAATTGCCAGCGCCCATGTGAGTTGAACACATGTATCCCTTTCAAGCTTGCTAAAGGGATCTCAAGGAAATCATGTGGAAATGAATAATAAGAAGAAAAACAATTTAGTTTCTCTAATAGGACAATAACTGTTCTGTCATTAATAACATGTATTTCTGTCTCTTGTCATTTACACTTTCTGGTGTGAAATTATTAAATGTATTACCTCATTTTATCTCCATAACAACCTGGTTAGGTTAGTAATACTTTGATTTATGGACAAGAAACCGAAGCTTACATAGATTAAGCAATATGCTTAGCTTAAAATTGGCAGAACTCAATCTTGAACCCATGTCTGTCCTCTTAGAAACACCACAGTAAACTCTTGCCATGTGAAGTAGAGAGTATATATTTCACTTTCTTTCTTTGCTTTTAATCATTGGAAAATTAAGCTGAGTGCCTCATCAAGTGTTACATGACTAAAAGATGGTGGCCTGCCAATTAAAGAACAGACTAGTAATGACTGTTTACCTAGTGCCTATGGGTAAATGGCGTTGACATACAAGTTAACTGAAAGGTGACAGGTAGTGGAAAGAGCAGGGTGATGGGGAGAGACCATTTTGGATAACTGTTACCTCTGCTGTTTACTAACAAAGTTCTTGGTGCAGTATTTAACTATTCTGAAACTCAGGGTTCTCAACCAAAAGTAAAGATAAATAAGAACTGTGTTACAGGGTTGTTTTGAGGGTGGCAGAATCTTCTTATATGGGGCAACAAGTAGATGGTAATTGCTGTTCCTGCTTGGTTCTTGACATTTCATTTAAAAGTCAACAGACTATTTGTATATAGACATTCATACAGAAGAGCATTTTCTATGAATACTTGACTTTTGAAAATGCCTATTTTGTTACTTTGAGGCTGAAAGATTCTTTGTCAAATGAGTCAACATTTTTTTAAATATCACTTGAGGAAAATAATATATACACCTTTCAAGTATACAATTTGATGAATGTTGACAGATGTAAATGCCTTTGTGGTCAACACCACAAACAATACAAGGAATATTTCCTTAATTCCTTGGAAATTCCACGAGCCCACTCTAACCCTGTCCCTGGAAGCCACAGTTCTGACATTTTTTTAACTAAATCAGTTTTATCTGCTCTGGAATTTCATATAAATGAAAGTGATGCAGCAGATAACTCTTTTGTTTCCTTTTTCTCAGCACATCTATAAAATTCATCTATGTTTTTGCTCAATCAATGACTCATTTGTTTTACTTCATGAGTGATAGTTCATGCTTTGAACACACCATAATTTCTTTCTTTCTTCACTTGTTACTTTGTTTTCCAGATTGGGGCTATTATGAATAAAGTTGTTATGGCATTCACTACAAATTACAGTATAGTTGTATGTTTTCATATCTTTTTGTAAATACTCAGAGATAGATTTGCTACATCTTTACAGTACATTATTGATCTTAATTTTAGAAGAAACTCAAAATTTTTTCATATGTAGTTGTATTATTTTACATTGACACTAGCCACATAGAGCTTTCATTGTTCCATATTCATACTAACCCTGATATGTCAATCTTTTTCCATTCTAACCATCACATATGATCTGTTATCTCATTTCAATTTTCATTTCCTTAATGACTAATGATTTTGAGCATTTCTTATGTTATTCAATGTATGCTACACATTTGTCAAATATATATACTGAAATTTTATGCCCTTTTTTTAATTTTGTTCTATTCTCACTTAGATGTTATTTTAAAAAAATATATTCTGAAAGCAGCATTTATGTGAGACATTTGTATTACAAATACTTTCTCTCAGTGATTGGGCTTACATTTATTTTTGTAATGTCTTTTGGAGTACTGGAACTTGCAAGATGGCTGTTAGCAATAACCATCAAGAAAAATAAAGCTTTGTGACTTACAAGACCTGGATTTTACACAGCACACTGGAGACCACATAGTGAAGTCGTGGGTAAGAAACTGAATAAAATCCAACTTATTGATTTTGTATTTCATGGTTCGTAGTTCTGGTATTTTGTCTAGAAAATGTTTTCTAGCCCCAGATCACAACGATTTATTCCATGTTTTCTTTTAGAAGCCTTATAATTTAACAGTACATTTAATTCTATGGTTAATGTAAAAATATTTCTGACTATCGTATAGTATAGGAATTGTGGTTTGTTTTTTTCACATGGTAGCCAGTAGATTCAGAATTTGGAAAGGTTATGCCCACTGGCATCTTTGTTAAATGTCAGTTTGCCTTGTATGTGTTGTGGGGAAGGGAGTAGGAAGGTTCTCTTTCTGTCCTTCCTGTCCTTTTTTTTACTGGACTTGTTTGCCAGTTCTTGATTATGGTGGCTTTCTAGTCCATCTTGAAATCAGGTAGTGAGAGCCTTCCAAGTTTTTTCCAGAAGTTCTAGCTGTTTTAGGTGCTTTGCACTCCCATATGTATTTTAGAAGCAGCCTGTTAATTTTTAGCTAACAGCTCTTCTAGTATCCTGATTGGGGCTAATCAGGATAGAATCGGTAGAACAATTCAATTTGAAGACAGTTCACATTTTGACAATATAAATCTCCCACTTCATGAGCATGGTGTATTACTACACTTAGTCAAATCTTCCTTGATTTTCTTCTGCAATAATATTCAGTGTAGAAACCTTTATTTAAATTTATTTTCATTTTATTAAATTTATTTCTAAGACTTATGTGATTTGAGTTATTTTAAATGAAAATATTTAAAGAGCTTTGTGTTGTGTGCTGATAACTTATAGAAATAGAATTGATTTTTATTCCCTTAAAAACTTTTATCTAAGACAAGAATATTGAGACTGCAAAAGAGACCAGGTGGATGAAAGAAAGAAACCAATCAAGAGACACAAGGAATGATTCTAATGAACAATTTTAGGAAGTAGGTAATGAAAAAGGCAATACCATATAAATTAACTTTTCCTATCTGACAAATTCCCTAAAACTTTTTACCTTAAAATTGTATCTATAGTGTTTTTCTAAAGCCTTGTGGGTTAGCTGAATAGTTCTGCTCTTTTCACTATGCTTGCTTGTATAGCTACAGTCAGCTATATTTTTGTCTCTGAAACATGTACCTATACATCATTATATTTATTTTATTTGTCCCACTTTATATGGTACAACAATTCTAATCATAAGGACATGTATTGAATAAACATACACAATTTATTTCACATACTTATATATTATCAAATAATCACATACTTATAAATTTGATAATAACTGAATACTTCAAAAAATATTCACTTGCTATTTAATCTACAATGTTAAACTTCTCAGTTATTTTGGTAATTCATAAAAATATAAGAGATATGTGTAAAGCAATATGTTACTTTTCAGAAAAAGAAAATAGAAAGTATTTTATAAAAATAATTTAACTCAACACAAAATCAATAAAAACAGTTGTAGAAGAGGAAGCAGAAGCAATACTTGTATTTATGAAAAAATGTTCTTTGCTTAACCATTTATAAAGTAAAAGTGATTTTTAAATGAAAAGTTAATAATATATTAACACATATACGTCAATTATAAAATTTTTAATATAGAATATAACAGTGTAAACCTAACAACTGGCTTTTCCTTTCCTAATGCAAGTTTCTGGTTTAAACTTTGAGATCCAGACTTCCACTTCAAAGAGACACAGCTCACATAGACACAGTGCAGCCTCCAGACTATTTAAAAGCCAAACTTCTACCATGGAGGTTCTTTCGTCTTACAGGTCTTGGCTATTGTAGGTTAAAGTGAGTGTATATGTGTGTCTTCTTCTTTTCTTTCTTTCCCTTCATGAATTTTAAATTCTCACTCTTATGTCTTTAATTCATCAGCAAAGAGTAAATGTGCAAAAACAGCCTCTCACCCTCCACCCCAATAAAAACAAGAGCTAGATGTACAGGTTCTCTTTTACCCAGGCCATCACTGTGTGACCCCTACAAACTGTCTAACTTCCATGTCTTATAAGTAACACACTTCTAATTTTTCAAAAAAGTTTCCTGATGGCTGTTGCTGAACACCATCTTGCAATCATACTAAGAACCACAACCGGTCCAGCCACTTTGATTATGTGCATGGCTGAAACCATCACAAAGCAATATCCAAAATAGATTATTTGTTTGTACCAAATGTTTTTCCTAATTATTCTTACTCTTAGTCACCATAATCTCAGCTATCTAGTACAGAATGCTGAGTCATGCCTCAGATCACCCTTTTACCCCAACATCTAATCCATTTCCAGTTATACTCCAATAAACCTTCTTTTAATTAGTGGTTTATTTCTACTTACTACTTTACTACTATCTCTGTTTACTTTCTACTGCATTTATATTTCTACCCATCTCCATTTCAGATGCCACCCACCTACCCAGCCTGTCTAGGTTGCCAACTGTCTCATAGGCAATTGCCTCCTAGCCAGCCCCTACCACACAACACACACACACACACACACACACACACACAGAGTCACCTATACCCAACACATTCAAACACTCCTTACTATAGCGATTTTTTTCCCAAACACATCTCTAACCATGCCACTACTGTCACTAAACAATTTTGTAGAATATCACTGTTCTTAAGTAAAGTAGAAACTCCATACTATAGCCTAGTGCATCCTACTTTGGCTTCTGTTGGTTCAGTACCCACACAGTTCCATCTCTCCACAGCTACATGTCCTTTTACACTGCTGCTATTCATTGTGGTTTCTAGACTAAAACTCTCATGCCCTTTCCACTCAGTGATTTTTTGTGTATGAGCCACTCTTTCCTCTAGTCTTTTGCTAGCCAATTTCACTTCATTCTTTAAGACTTTAAGACTCATTTCAAATGTCATTTCTTTCTGGAGACTATACCAGAACCCCAAGACATGGTTAGCTCCTTCTCTTTTGCACATGCAAAATTTCATCAGTAGTTTTCATCAGCAATTTATTCATCCAGGCTGTTTATTTCCATCTGCAGGAATGATGACTTCCTTTAGGTATCATGTGTAAACCACGTACAATATCTGTTCTCAATACATGTTAATAAGTAGTAATCATAAAAGTACTTTGTCTCAGCACAGCATGTTTTCAACAAACATGTATTACACTCCCAAAATAAGTATGCCAAGTGAAAAGTCACCTCAGCTGTCTCAGCATGGGAACTTAAGTATTTATGCACTTGGGGAGAGACATGGGCATAATTTCACCAAAATGGCAATGTGTCTGCTCCAAAGAGGTCTTGGGACTGAAGCAATTGGACCTTAATCTCACTAGAATGACAGGTCTTGGCTGAGGTGAATGGGGGATCTTGCCCAATGCTTGACCACACCAAACTGGCTTGAAGCAGGCACTCACATTTGCATGTACCAGAGATCTACATGTTTCTTGATTTTACCAGGGTAAGGGTGACTTCACTGAAAGGAGATTCTGTATGGAAGACTAAATAAGTTTTAGCGCTATCCCATTTAAATTTCCATTTGTAAATTAATTCATTTTTCTGAGAAGTTACATCTTATTAGGACTCTAGTTATTTTTTCAACTCTGTTTAGCACAGTGTATAAGTATCTCAGCTGTAAATGTGTGGTGAAATGTGAACGAGATGCGGGGAAATATGATCTAACACTAAGATGATCTAACACTAAGTTCCAGGGCTTATGTTGCGTGAGCATGGGGATAGACCTTATAAAAACACTATGATTTGTAATGGAAATAACAGGGCCCAAGCTAAAGGAAACTTCAGTTGGTCATAGTTTCATACATGAAGTGCTAAATGTTCATTTAGTGATCTTTTAAGCACACCAAAGAGTATAACCACAAATTGCTTCAGCAGACTTTGTGTTTATGGTTACATATGTGACCAAATGGTTTTTTGCTGTCTCCCTTAAACAAGGACTTTCTTTAAAAGAGAAAAAGAATCCTACCCCTAACTGTATGCATAAATATTAAACATAGACACAGATAACTTTTATTTACTAGTACATTTTCAATGTACCATGACTCTACTAAAAATTAGTTAAATAAACAAGTGATTAGTGAGAACAATTTGACACATTTTTACTATTTCCTTAGAAGTGAGTTAATGTTAACAAGTTGACTACTTCTGAAAGTAAATAATGCATTCCCCTGACGATTCTAAGCAATCACTAAGTAAATTAACATATTTAATATTCTATATTACACCTAAGCATCTCTAACAAAATAATGTCACTCATGATGGTTTTAAACTTAATTTCTCACAGGATGTACCATACATTTTGTAGAATGCTCTCTCTTGAATATTTGATATTTATTTCATGTTGGCTGGAGATTGAGACTGAGTGTGATACCTTTTTTTTTTTTTTTTTTTTGAAGCTAGGTCTCTCTTTGTTGCCCAGGGAACTCCAGACTCTCATTGCCCAGGGTACCATGGACTCAAGCAATCCCCAGCTCAGCCTCTCAGGTAGCTGGGATTACAGGCACACACCACCATGCCCAGCTATTTTTTGAGAGTAGGTCTTGCTTTGTTGCCACGGGTGGGTCTCAAGCCAGAGGACTCAAGCAATTCCCAGTTCGGCCTCCCTCCACAGGCTGAGATTTTAAAGGCATGTGCCACCACGTCTAGCCCTGAGGGTGATATCTAAAAAGATTTTTAAAGAAAACTGGCAGTGTCTTAAGTATGTGCCCTCTATCTCAGTATTTCCTTTGGACATTGAGTAAAGTTTCTAATTGCTTCATTATTACAAGGAAGATTGACTATTGTTTACTGAGTTGACATTTTGCTGAGTTTATTTGGAGCTCAAGGTCTATTTGCGTTACACGCAAAGACTACAGTTTAGGATTTTGAATTTGGTAGACAATAATTGCTAGAACTAAATACCACCTACCTGCCAGACTATTAGCACACTAGTTATAAAGGAGGAAATGATTCCAGAATAAATGCTTATTGTTTTAAAATAATACTAAAGACTAATAAGATGTTTTGGAGATGTACTGGATTAAAATGTCAGTTTGGGGTACAGAGCACTTTACAGTCGAACTAGATGTAAGCCACATCATAGTGAGGGTGTCAACAAACTTAGTTTTTATTGTTTTCCTAACAAGCTCAATTTCTTGAAATATTTTTCCAATTTCTTATAATGATTTCTAAAAGAAGATTATACTTGAATATCTCTACTCTCCTGAAAACCTCATGCCTTAAGAATATGGTTTCCACTTTGAGACTTAGGGTTAGTTATTGACTTTACTGGTTACTTGCTGTGATTTGAGTAATTTAGAAGTATCTCACTAGGAACCTCAGAAAAGGAATTTGATCTGCAAATGACTTGAGACTGTATAGTAAGACCTCCTTTGAGATGGAAGAATGTTCTGTCATTCCAGTGAGCTCAAAGTCAAAAATACTTTCCTTGCCATAATGACTTCTTCACTACTCTAGAATGAGTGTGTGGCAGGATGGAAAGTTGCTGGAATTCGTATGTTGAGTCATAGCTGAGTGGGTAAAAGATTCTTTTGCATGCCTACAGAAAACCACTAAAAATTGAGTCATCCTCTAGGGGGCAATAGAGTATGATGCAGAGTCAGAATTCCCTGAATCGAGTTCCTGAGGGAAAGATTGATCATGAAGAATTACCGCACAGTCTTAGTTAGATTTGAGGGAAACATTACCGGGTTGATGATGTGGGATACTCTAAAACATGGTATTTGAGCCTGAGGGCCCTGCTTTGCCAGTAGAGGGCCAGGTTGTGAAGGGCCCTCTGTATTTAACACCAGTGAGATTTTTTTCCAGCTCCCCTAAACCCTGGATTAGAGTACCCATGATGGGAGAGAAACAATTCTGTGCTTCTTCTGGTTTCCTAGAGCACTGGTGGTTCAGCTTGGTCTTTTAATGCCTTATTAAGTTCATATAAGTCATCAGGTAGCCAACTCCCTGCACAATAGCAAGAATTCTATGGAACTGTCTTCACCCCTGTGTTGTACCCTGAGTGGATGGGTAGGCATTAAACCCCTTATACTGATGGATTTCTTTTTGATTTTCTAGGAGGAACTTACATGGATATGGGTACAGTACATTTTCAGAGTCTGTCTGACATGAGTGAAGAAGGAGAAAGCATGTTGGAGGGTGGTGGATTGTACAAACACCTCTTAGAAGCGCTGCATGAAGATCTAATGCAGAAAAAGGTAGCATAGTAAATGGAATTACTTTGCAAATATTCAGAACCTTCCTCACCCCTTTGTTTTTTGCAAGGGGAAAAATAGTACTGATTGGATTTCATTTTCTATGTTGAATTTGAATAAGAAGGTAATTTTAATGAAGAAAAGCAGTCCAAGCACAGGGTGAAGATGAACTTGAGAGGGCTGTGCACAACAGGGAAGTCCCAGGTACCTAGAGCTGTTGGATGGGACTGGTAGGAGTGTCCTTCTGCTGCATGAAAATGAGAGACAAAGGAGCTCAAAGTTATCCAAAGGGGGAAAGAAAATACGTGGCTTGTATTAAGAATGTATGATCACTTTTTAAGCATTTTTCTCACCAAGAGACTTAGTAAAGTTTCTAGTTGCTTTTATTTACTATTTAAGAATAAGCCACTTGGGGAGAGGAACTCACTTGTATTTAAGTTACAGTTAACTACCATATTAATGGTGAACATTGCTATTTGCCAACCTGAATGACTTCTTACACTCCTGCTGCACTTTATATTTTAGTAATACAATTTCCTAAGTCTGAAAAAATATTTTAGAAATGTATTTTTAAATCAACAAAAATGTAAAGTGTTTACCACTCTTCCAGCCAAGTACAGTAACTGATCCTGGTGGAATTTTCTTTAAATGGCCAAAGCATTTGATTCAGTAGTTCTAACTCTGGAGTGAGCAGCAGAGTGGAGACATGAGTCTATTGGAAAGTCAGTGGGTTAACTTCAGGTTCATATGCTAGAAGAAAAGATTTATTGACAAATTTGCTCAGTAAATCCAGGACTCACAGAGAATATTTCAATAAGGTATTCTTCATTGAACACGTGAATTTTACTGTCCTCAACTTTTGACTTCCCTTTATCAACTGTTTGTCTCCTTTTTCCTACTCTCCTTATTTATCTTTATACCATAGTCATAAACCATTTATGTAATTATACTCTTTAGGCTCTGTAAGTATAAAGATCTCAGTTAAGTTAAGGCTCATTTATTTAAGAACACACAAGAACTGGGTACAACCACAAAGCTATGAGGTATGTAAGACAAGATAGGCCATAAAGTCCAGAGCTGGGCTTTGACATCCTTCTATCACATAATTTGAAATGAATCTGCATTTCTTTGTTGTTGTTTTTTCTCTGAGTTGGCAAAGTGTGAAACAAATTAGTTGAATTGCAGAATTAAAAAGATAAGCAAATAAATTGCAAACTGTATACCCTAAGTGCAAAAGCTAATTTAAAAAGCTTTATTAGTGGTTGTACTGATTCATCTTTAAAATATGACTTCAGATGCACCCCCATGCAGAGAAGAATTAACTAACAACTTAAATTTTTAAATAGCTTTCACAAATGCACCTTTAGGAAATGATCACAACTCCATTTTTCTCTTCTATGATTAGTTCATACTTTAGAAGCACTAAGCAATGAGCTGTGACTATGCAACTCTCATCGGAGAATTTGTGAGAAAATGTGGCTGCATTTACAAGCCTGGCTGCCACTGCGACTTTGGTGCCTTTCAAGGTCTTTGTCCATTCTGTTTCTCCATTCATGTGAGTTATTTTAATATCCTTATTTGTAAAATGACTAATCAGGATGTAATTTGTCTTGTCGGTTAATGTAAATTTAAAAAGTAAGTACATTTTCTAAGAAAACAAACAAAAAAACCAAGCAGGTAATATTCCTGTTAGGTTTATAGTACTATTTCCTGAACTATTTCCTGACTTCTTCCACTGAGACATATGAAATTTACCCAAAACTTTAAATACATTTAAGCATGATTTAAAGGGCTATTTATAGAACCTTTCAGCTCACAAATTCCTAGAAGTTAACTTGCTTTACTTAGAATTCAGCATTTAACCACATAGAAAAAGAAGTTAAAGAAGTAATACAATTTCAATTAATTGGAAATTAGCTGGGAGAAACTGTACAATCTTAGACTCAGATGCAGCTTAACATTTTGTAAAAATGAAGCACCCAAAAATTACATTGATTACAAATCCAAGAATAAGTGAGGTCTTTTGTTTCAAGCGTATTAACCATTTGGTTTGAGAGTTTATAGGGAATATGGTCCCTCTTCTCATGTGTTTTGTTGAATTTCAGAGGTGGGAAAGCTCAAATCTATACCTCAGAGTCCCCTAATGCTAGGCTCAGCAGGTAGTTTCGACAGTCAGATGGAATGTACAATATTTGAAACTGGTGGAAGACAGAGGTTCTGTTTTGATTGCTGGTTTTGCTGGTAAGCCTGCAGAACTGTGGTTCCTTGATACATATGAGGTCTTAAAATCCCTTTAGTAGCTTTGTGGGACTAAGGTGGCACACAGAGCCTAGGAGGCACAGAATGGCTCTGTAGCTAACAGTTGTATCTTCCTCATCCCCAAATTGCAGTGAAGATAGGGGTTCCCAGAGCAACACAGACTCCCAGTCAGCTTTCAGATTCCAGCTTCTTTAAATGCTATCAAGATAGCTCCCTTGGTGGGTTACAGAACTTCTCTGAAATTATTTCTGGAGGCCAAGCTAGAATCTAACTCTTCATCTTGTTCAGTGATTCTTAAGAACCTAACTCCCCAACTTAAATTACTTTCTGCTTAAAATAGAGCATTTTTGTCATCTGTGACTGGATCTTGATTGGTAACAACAGCATTTGAGGCAGTATGTTCAGTATTTAACGTACTTGGGTTGGAAGCAAATGAGTGTTGGGCTTAAATGATGGCATAATAACTACCTCTGGCAATGGACGGTGAAATAGTTATTTAAGTTAATACTTGTGGTCACCTGGCACAAGTGCCTGTAGAAAGCATAGCTTTGAAAACTGAGCCATAAGGGCCACAGCACAGTATGAGGACATGATGAATATTGAGTATGGCTGCAAAGTACACTGGAGAGAATAAAAAAAGAAATGAGAAATTCAGGCCTTTAAATTTTCCGCCCGGTGTGGTTGGAGAAGCAGGGAAATTTTAGTCGTAAGAATCTCCTTTCTTGTGGCCGTTCGTAGGCAAAAATCAATCACAGAATCTGACCCTATGGCTTTTTAAATTATAACGTAGGTTACATTCAAAGACCTCCCAGATTTTGTATGTGAAAATAAATTAGGGAAGAATAAGAAGGAAACCTGGAGAGGTAATTCTTGGAGGATTTGAGAAATCTGCTTTAATCCCCAAACTAAACCTCCTGACTTTTCCATAATAACTGTTATAACCCCTTCTAGTCAATGTACTAGTCTTCCTTGCTTTAAAAATTATTCTTTACAGACTTGAGAGCCTAGATATAAACCCACACTTACATGGGCAGTTAAGTTATGACAAAGGAGCCAGGAGTATACAGTAGAGAAAGGAAAGTCTCTTCAATAATGGTGGTGGAAAAACTAAGCAACTGCATTTGAAGGGATAAACTAGACCGCTGTTTCATACCATACACAAAAATAACCTGAAATGAATTACAGACTTGGATGTAAGACCTGAAACCATGTAGACGTAGAAGAAAACATAGGCAAAATGCTCCACAACATTAACTTTGCAGATGTCCTTGGGAATGCAACTGCAGCAGCAGGAGAAATTAAAGCAAAAATACACAAACAGGACATTAAATGGAAAGGTTTCTGCACAGCAAAAGAAACTATCAGTGAAAGGAAAAGATACCCATTGAATGGGAGAGAACATCTGCACATTATATATCTGATGAGGAGTTAATATCAAGATCTACAAGGAACTCATGTAACTAATAAAAAGAAAGAAAGCAAATTATCCAATTAAAAAGTGGGGAGAGGAGCCCAATAAGCATCTCCCTAAAGGAAAAAAAAATGAACAACAAGCTCATGAAAAATACTCATCATCACTTATTGTCAGGGAAATGCAAATCAAAACTATAGTGCGATACCACCTCACTCTTTTATGAATGGCCTGTATTAAAAATACCTGAAAAATCAGTTGTTGGCAAGAGTGTGGAGAAAAGGGAAACCTTGTCCACTGTTAGTGGAAATTTAGACTAGTCCAGCCCCTATAAAAATCAGTATGAAGTTTTCTCAAAATGAAGAAAACAGATCTAAATTATAATCCAGAAAACCCAGTTCATAGCTACCCCAGTGATGTAAAAATACTGATTCAAATGGATAGGTGAGCTTCTATATTCATTGTAGCACTATTTGTAATAGCCAAGTTGTGGAAACAACTAAGTGCCCAAAGACAAGTGAGTGGATCAGGACATTGTGGATGTATATTCACAGTGGAATACCACCCAACGATTAAAATAAGATAACTCTTGCCATTTGCTACACAGGGGTGGAATGGCAGGGGATATGCTAAACAAACAACAGCAAAACAAAAAACAAAAAAAACAAAAAAAAAAACATAAGGGGAAAGTAAATACACAGAAACAAACAAACCAAAAAGGGTCTGATAAAGTCAAGTCAGAAATAAACCCCAGGAATCTGAATGCAGAACTGAAGCCACCAGAGCAAGGACAGGGGAGGGAATGGAAACAAGTAGGATGGGCAGTGGACTATGGTGGGGAATTATTGGTGCTTTAGGAGTGACTGTGGTGTTGTAACATGCATTGGAAAAGGTGTGAGCCTATACCCCAAAATTATATTCAGTCTTGTAATCCGTTGTTTAATATGATAAAAATACTATGATAATATGATAAAAATAAATAAAAGCCCTCCCTTGCTTTAAAAGCCTTTGCTGATAAAAGTTACTTCACCATTAAGCTAGTTTGCACCGCATTCCATCTGAATGACACCATTTCTTCCAGCCCATTAGTTAGAATCTGATACCAGAATTACAGGGACCCAATTATGAAGTCACACCTGAAAGGAAAATGCTTAGCCCTCCTTAAAACACTGCGAAATTTTGCTAAAGAAGTAGATGTACTGATGCTCCTGAGATTTGTAGTTCTTATCATGCACTATATTCCACAGAGGAACTAGTCTCAGAAAAATGAAACGGCTTATTGAATGGTGCTAGCTGGAACTCAACTCCATGTGAGTTGTAGTCAATGGAGAGTCACTGTTCTGAGCCACTGGACAAAGTCGGTGTGGATCTGGGCAGGATGAGGTGCATATGAGAGTACCACTCTTCATGTATGATGAAGACAAGCTTACAGAATAGCATTTTCTATAGCTTACAGAATAGCAGGTTCAAAACTCCAATTGGCCAGGTCTAGGCGACATGTCAGCCCACAGTGCCATCCTTCAAGTTCATTCCAAGCAAATACTGTGAAAATTGGGAACTTGATAGTTCATCAAAAGATATTTGAAGATGACTGCCTAAATAAGGGAAATGATGGCTGGGTTGAAATGACAGTAACCATTATGTCATCCAGAAAGCCATTGCCCCTACATATCCTGTGTGCCATAATAATGCCTGAAAATCTAGCACAAACGGATCTTCGGTGTTTTTAGTTTTTTCAGTTTTTAGTTCTATTTTTTTAGTTTTTAGTTTTTAGTTCTAGTTTTTTTAGGTTTTTTTTTTTTTTAGTATTTTTGTTTTGTTTAAGATTTGCCCCTTTAGAAAAGACAAATGCTACCTACTACAGGTATTATCCTCAGTATAAAGATGAGAGATAAATAATCTGTTTAGAAAGGTAGCAATGGATCTTAATAGAGAGACTTTTGACCACAAAGTCCTTAATCTTAAAAGAAAAATAAAGTAATTCTTGAATATGGTATAAAATCCAAAATGTACAGTATTTTTTCATATGGTGAAAATGCATTTCTCTCTCACCCCTGCTCTTCACATTTGGGATGTCTGTTACCAGTGTCCTCTGTGTATGTGTATGCAATATATGTACATATGTATGTAGACATTTATCCTAAAGACACAAGAAGACAATATCAAAATGTTATTTTATGCTTTTCAAAAATATCT